>JAKTQM010000001.1:0-14921 GCA_030558825.1 Blastobotrys niveus
TGACAATCTTACTAGAGTATTCATCCAACAAATGCTGTGGGTCGGTATCTTGGGCCATACTAGCATCGGATCGTCGTCGACGAGTATACAACTTGGAAGTGTAATACCCAGCATTGATATCAGCAGCCTGAATAATGGCGCTTAGAGTGTTCAACACTTCAACCTTGACTGTTTCCTCACGCTCAACTTTACCTCGCTTAATGAAAAGATCCAAAAGCTTTGCATAAACAATCGGTAGACAGCTGGTGTTGTTGTTAACCACGGCAGTAGCTCGTCGGCAAGCATACCGTCGCAATTTCCAGCTCAAATCATCGTCTTCTGAAAACCCATCTTCATCACTCAAATCATATGCTTCCTCGCCATCAGAGTCACCGCCTGCATCACCATCACCACCATCATCGCCACCACCCATTTCAACGTCTTCATCTTCCTCATCATCTTCATCCACGTTATAATTAGGATCGTATTTGACAAACGTAACAATAGCGTCCAGGATCTGTTCCATGTAAAAATCTGCGTATGACCCCACTTCTACAAACGCTTCCAATGCAATCAACACAGACTCTCGAGTTTCCAATAGCCCTTCATCTTCATCTTCGTCTATATCACCTAGTTTGCTCAGCTGCAATGCGGAAACGACCCGTTCAAACAGCAACTTTAGCGACTCTCTGAACCGAATTGGGTCATTTTTAGCCAAGACACCAGTCAAGAACACCAACGTCTGGGCAGACCCTTGATCAGGATTCCCATCCAATCCATCAATGATAAACTTGACTAGCTTTTCCCATCGTGATTTATCCAAATACCGAACCAAATATCCCATTGCTACTACCGCTCGCTTTCGTACAATGCCCTTACCATCGGCTATAATCTTCAACAAGTAGTTTTCAATACGAGCCACCCCATTCGCAGTATGGGACCGACCAAATCGCTTCAAATAATCTGTCAGTACATCCAAGGAGTCGATAGTCGCTTCTTTTTCTCTGTCTGTCATTTGATGCAAGTGTTGTCCTAGAACCCGTGCAACATGGTTGGTAGCATTGGATTCGCAAATTACCGTTCGCAACGCCATATATGTAATTGAGCTGCCTTCTGGATTCAATCGTAGTCGCTCACTAAGCGCAGACATGATCTCGTCTACTTGAGTCTCATTTACTACAGGCATCAACGGTTCCAAACTAGAAAGAATAAAAGTTTGTTAGTATACCGCACCCTAAGGTTTCTTTTCCGAAAACTTACCATTTGACTGCTTGAGATTGAACATCAGCGACAGGATCATCCAAGCAACGAAGAACACCTTCGATAATAGACGACGTCAATGCCTGGTCTTGCAAAAATGCTTGTTTGTTTACACTGTTAGCCAACAAAGCGCTGATATCGCTAAACGCCATAAACCGCAAATCAGCATCAATGGAGTTTAGCTTGTCTATATGCTGCGTGACAGCATATTGCACGGACACGGCCGAACTAGACGACATTAGTTTATCGCTGTATTTTGTGTTGAGTTATTGAAATTGTGATAAAACTAAATATAGATCCCTTTCAAAAGAAAAAAAAATATATGGATTTATAGTTGTTTTATTACGTTTTGAATCGTTATCGATTGAGAAAATGGGTGCAGAGAGTTTCGTAAGTTTTATGATGCAAACAACAACAAAAACAAAAAAATACAAGCTGGCGGGAGAGCGACGAAAGAAATACGCGCGTCGGGGGTTTATAACTTCCAACCTACGCAACGCCACAGTGGAACAAGAAGTTTAACAACAGGTTTCCAAATTCAATGGCCATTCAAAAGATTACTAGCAAACTTTTGCCAAATATGACAATTGCTGGTGCTACTTCATGATTGACTGTTCCCCCCTCATTGCTCCATCGTATTTTACGCTACTAGTCTCGGAACACCGTCCTTATGTGCGGCTCGAATTTCCTTTGCGCGCACCCAAGCCGGGTAAGAAAATTACCGGCAATAACGTCCAATCAGCGGTTAACCGAGAAAAGTGCCCTGTTCCCAAAGCCCCCAAACCAACGACAAATTCAGTGCAATTTTTTTTTTCTTTCACATCTTTATTATTCTAGATATATCACAAGGTTCAATTATGTTTAGATACGATACTTTTGCCAAATACCGATTCCCATTGCGTATGTCATTTCTCAAGAATATGAATGCTCTTTTTTTCGAACAGATACTAACGATTTAAATCTGCTTTTTCTCATAGTCAAGGTCTACTGGCCATTCATGATTGGTGGTGTCGCTACCATGTACCTCATCAAGAAGGCTGCTGATGCCCAAGCCATGAGTATGTATACATCTCCACTAGGAGAGAACCTCCATGATGACTCGAGAAAATTGTATGCTAACTGTTCGTCTTTTTATGATAGCTGAGGAATTCATCAATGATCCACGAAATCGACTTGCTCAACTCAAGGCCAAGCACGAAAAGCACTAAAAAACTGTGTTTCTTACGCGCGACATAGACAACACGTTTTTTTCCAGCATATGTTTTTGTATCTAGACTAATGAAAAAAAGATCATTTTTTATTATTGACAATTCGTTAATTATTATTGTTATTATACAGTACAGGTGTGGTGGTATATGGTACAAGTGAGTGAGCATTACATGTTGAAGAGTAGAACCCGTTTTACGCATCGCTATCGCTAGCGTCTTTTTTATCTTTCTTAGCCTTCTTATCTTTCTTTTCCTTCTTGTCCTTCTTCTCTTTCTTATCCTTCTTTTCCTTCTTTTCCTTCTTCTCTTTCTTATCTTTCTTGTCCTTCTTCTCCTTTTTGTCCTTCTTATCTTTCTTTTCTTCTCTATCTTCCGGTTGATCTTCAACCTGATCCGTCTTATCATCAGCCTTTACCCCTCGTTCAGTCCCGTCTGTAACATCTTCAAACTCATCAACCAATACTAGATTCTTCTTCTCACCCGTTAAAGCCTTATAAATAAGTTGTGCCCGCTTCGCTTCATCCTCTTCAGGAGGAGTCTCCGTCGTCGTATCCTTAGCATCACCACCACTAGCTTTTTTCAATATAGATTTTGGTTTAGTCGATTCTTGTTCATTTCCATCCTTGGTCGTATTATTATTGCTATTGCCGGTGGAATCAGCATCGGAGTTGTCCACTTTGGTACTAACTTTCTTTTGACTAACTTTCTTTTCCACATGTCTCTGATTCTCATTCTTGATGCCGTCGTTGTTGTTGTCGTCGTCACCCCCCTCTTTTGATGCACAATCACCAGCATCCTCCTCGTTATCCTTCTTGGTCATATAGTTATTCCATTTTTCAATTACCTCCACAGCTTGTTGCTGTAGTCTCTCCCGTGAATTGGAACCCTGTAGCCCATCCACATATGCATATAGTGCATCATCGTATTTCTGCGGCACCACTGCCACGCTGAACAAATGCTTCAGGATCCAATTCTGTTTCTGTTTGGAAAACTTCCACGATTCCTTGTCTTCATGGTATGCTCGTAGGTACGCTAATTGATCAGGTTCTGGCGGCGGAGGTCGTTCTGATTTTGGCAGCTTTTTTCGCTTGGGCGGCTTTTTATTCTCGGAATCCGTAGGTTCGGTGACTTCTGTTGATTTACGCTTGTTAGTTACCGTAGATGTTGTAGATGGTGTTAATGATAACGGGTCATGTTGGATCGTCTCTTGGACTTTCAGACCTAGCCTTTTCCAAGCTGGAATATGCTGTTGCTGATCGGTCATAATAATCTCTTTGGAAAGTATGTATATAAAATGGAAAATTTGAGTACAAAAAAATTGTGTGGGTGTGTAGCTTGCGTGGGTGGGTGGGAAATGTTTCCGCCTAGAGTAACGCAGCCCCCCGCTCACTTGTAGTTTTATGTTTTTTTAATTAGATATTCACTATGGGTGTCTTATGGATACGACAGAGAATCACTAACTTTCTTTTGAATGTATTAAATATTATGGGATCAAGTAATAAATGTTACCATACATGGACCAGACACATAAGTTTGGCGCTGCAGTGTGACCGATTCTTTTGAAAATTTTGCACACCATTTTTCACCCCCTCATGCTCCTTATGTTCTCTCCCCCGTTTCCGCTCTTTCTCCGTTCTTTGAAGAAGACAAATGGATTGGAAGCCTCATAATATGAAAGACTTTGATTCATGTCTGGAACCTTTACGGTAGTACTAGACAAAGCGGCGTCATAATCAAAGCTGCCTATGTCATCGTAAAACCAACGTGAAAAAGTACTGGTAAGCAAGCGCCTTTCTAGAAGTTTTCCGCGGGGCGCACATATAAAACACTATGAAGCGGAGATGTCCGGCCTGGAGATGCCCGAGTCAAGCTAAACACTAGGTGTCTTTTCTCTCTCTCTCTCTCCAAGCCCTTTATTATTATAAAATTTCAAACCCACCTATTTTGATTTAAAAAAAATATATAAAGAGTCGACATTTTCCTCTTTTTTTTTCTCTCCCTTCCCTTTTCTTATCCTATCTATCTTGTCTATCTATACAAAAACATAGCATAACAGAAAGAAAAAAAAAAATCAAAAATGTCTGTCAAAACTGTCTCTCACGAAGAATTCAAGGCTGCTACTACCAAGTACGTCGACGTTATCGCTGAACAACTCGGCGGTAAGGTCTGCGAAGTCTCTGACGAATGGTTCGCTGCTGCCACCAACATGTTGAAGGCTGCTCCACCATTCTTTGAACGAGTCTTCATTCCAACTGGTTTGAAGATGGACGGCTGGGAATCCAAGCGACACAACCAAAACGAATTCGACCACTGCATCATCAAGCTTGGTGTCGACTCTGCCAAGATCATTGGTGCTGAAGTTGACACTGCTTACTTCGTTGGTAACTACGCTCCAGCTGTCTCTATCGAAGGTGCCGTTGTCACTGGTGATGACTTCAAGAACGTCACTTGGGAACCAATCGTTGAAAAGCAAGTCTGCCAACCAGATCACCGACACTTCTACATTCGAGATTCCTTGACTGAAAAGGCCTACACTCACGTTCGAATCTGCCAATACCCAGATGGTGGTATTGCTCGATTCCGATTGTACGGTAAGCCAACTGCTGTCTTCCCAGCTGACTTGAACCAAGAAGTCGACTTGGCTCACATTGCCAACGGTGGTGTTGCCATTGGTGTCTCTGACCAACATTTCGGTAGCGCTGACAACTTGGTCTTGCCAGGCCGAGGTGTTGACATGTCTGACGGTTGGGAAACCACCCGATCTCGAGAACCAGGCCACACTGACTGGGCCATCATCAAGTTGGGTGCTCGAGGCCACATTGACCGAGTCATTGTTGACACTGCTCACTACTTGGGTAACTACCCACAATCCATCACTGTTCACGGTTTGAACGCTGATGACTCTGAAGAAGAAATCGCTCACGACGATGCTCGATGGACCTCTGTTGTTCCACGATCCAAGACCTCCGCTGGTGCCGAACACGAATTCAAGGAATTGGACAACAAGAAGGAAGACAAGTTCACCCACGTCAAGTTGACCATGATCCCAGATGGTGGTGTCAAGCGATTGCGAATCTTCGGTCGACGATCTGCTTAAATATTCGCATAAAATGTTAAAAAATTATTTAACATAAAAACACAATTAGCATAAAAGTATATATTACTTTTCTTGATAGATAGAGATTTTTTTTGTATGATGTAGTAAAAAATCAGTGAATGCATTTATTTGAACACTTGAAATCTTTTTGTTTATTTCTGCTCTTTTTGATGGCGGTATTATTCTGGGGTTTGATCGATGGAGTGCTTCAATGAGCCACGTTGAATCGGACATTTTTCCCCCCGCTAAATCGATCGTCTTCAAGCGCTAAACCCAATTAGGCAGCGGGGATCGATCCGTGTTTTTAACGTCTATCGGTTAGTTCCGTCAAGATAAGTTATTGCTTATTGATCACCGATATCTACGGTCATTCTATTGTTCAGAACGACTCTAGGCAGCTATTCTGGACTATACCAACAATTGAAAAAAAAAGCTTGAATATCGGCATTACTGTTGCTATTGCCATGTGTGGAGATGCCGAAGCGTTGAATTTAAGCGAAGAGATGAAACCGACACTAGCGCGTGTCTTGGCGATATTTTACTGACTCCGGGGATGGCCGCTATCAATTGTTATCAACATGAAAGTACTCCGTGGTATTATCGTTTGCTGACTAGTTTATGTTTGATTGATAGATGGCCGGCACCGAAGAGCAGAGCGCAGTTTGCTACGGACTTTAATACAATAGAATTGGCGTTTGAGCTGATATGAGCATGTCCTTGTAGCCCCATCCGGTGGGGTTTGGTGTGGACCGAACGTTTGTGCGGCTGCATCATAATGCCTTTATATGAATAACGCTTCCGGTATCAACGCATTTTTTGGCAGCACGTCCAGACACAAATAAAATCGTCACAATAAACTGTATCACCAATTAAGAGTGTAAATGGGCACTCCTAGAGTTCCACAGAATTCATAGTGATATAAACACCTAAAATTAATACACTGCTAGCACGCGGAACCGGCCAAGGCACCCCCAACAGAACGTGGTATTGCTTTGGCAAACACAACTACGCACCGGAAGGTTAGATGGTAAAAATAAATGATTTTGGCGCTAGTAATCCATAGGTGGAGGTTCATTGATAAAACTACGCCAGCAAATGCAGTAGCTGGTGAGGCGCAAGCATCGTGCGGCTGAATTTTGCAGACACTATACTCGGCCGTGCGGTCCACAAACTATCACATAGACAAGTTGTATACAAGCAAACGCCCAAATTAGACGCGGCAGCTAACAAATACTTTCATCTCTAGGCATGGATGACGAAAAATGTCAAATCAATAGAAATCACAGCACCAACGTGTACAATGAAACAGGGCCCGAGTACTAATGGCAGCACCTGACTTGGTTTTCATTGACGTTCTGGATTATCCATGAACATCGATTGTTCCGTCTTTTTCCCCCCCGTTATTGCAAATGGGTATGGATTTCAGCGGATTAGCCGCAATTATAACGCTGCTTCTAAAAATCAAGAGTCTAGACCTATATATATTTCCAGCGTAGCTTGGTATTAATTTATTAACGGTAAAACTAAGAGATTCGTATCTTCTCACAGCTACGCCTCTACACCAGATGCGTTTGATCTTCGCTTTTGTTCTTATGATCCACACCAGTGGTTATTAACCTGTTATATAAACCGTCCAGGGACTAATCTGCCGAGTAAACACCTTCAAACGCCGAAAGCTGTGTGACAATTGTATGCAAAATAACGTGATTAATTTTTCCATGCATGCTATTTTTTTTCGATCGATCATTAATTCTTCCGTGGCGAATAGGGAGTAAATATTCATAATTGTCTAGTCTACGCTTGCCCATTCGGATCGAAAGTTGAGCCTCATCGTCGGCAAGACTTTTATATATCCTCGGAACATGGAAGTTGCAAACTACAAGGGTAACAGGTTGCAGGTGAAACTCACGCAAACCGGGCGTCTAGAAGTTGAACCTGATAACAGACGGTTTACTAACTGATAACCTAATCTCTCTTTTTGATCACTAGATCGGGCTTGTGATCGATTGATTGGTACTTGAGCCTCACATTCACAAGCAGATCCACGGACAGACTCGGAGTCGCGTGCGGATTAAAATCAAAGAAACCAGGATCATGTTTTAAAAAACAGAATTTGGCTATTTTCAGTTGTAAAACTACCATAATGTTCGCTAATGATAACCAGGGTGTATTCAATGATAAACAATATATCCTATAGATCAACCATAATACTCTAGGAGAGATGGTTATCGGTGGACGGGACTTGGAATCCAAAACTTCGGGGTGAAGTAAACGCCGTCCAAGTGTAGTAATTTGATCCGGACAATATGATAATAAAGCACGTCACACTGCGCTGCTCCGACCGATGCACATCCGAAGTTCCAGACATCTCTTGTCTTTTTTTTATGCTGCGTTGCCACAGCCGTGAAAAATAAAAATCGGGCACACCCTGGGCCCTTAAAATTATAAACCGCGGTTTCGGTTACTAGCTTTGATTCAAATATGATGTGATCTAGATTTTCCACCGCCTTAGTAGCGTTTGAAATAATTTTTCAAAGTATATATATATTCCATTCATTGTACCTAGCACCTCATTAATTGAACAAAATTCCTCACTTATCTTTCCCCCTTTTTGATTCTATTTCTCCTCTTTTTCTTTTATCGTTTGACGGGCCTCCTTCTTCTCCACCTTTGTATTTCGTCTTAAGCCGTATAAATCTAGGTGCATTGGTTTCCTCGATATGGCGAAAAATATCTCTCGCACATAAAGCAAAGAAAAGTGGAGACAACAACAAAGTGGATCACCCCCCTACGAAGCAGCACAGAACGTCATTTTTTAGTGCGGTGTTGTGCGTAGACGTCCCACTATGGGAAATAATGGGCGTAAAAGGGGGGGATTAGTTTAGAGACAAAGCGGGGTGTTAGCATTTTCCCCTCAGCTGTGTCTTCTAGGCGACGCTTGGCCCGCACTACAATGGCTATCTTCAAGATTTGACCTATCAAGTAGGTTGGAACGGAGACGTGATATAACGTAACGGCACTGTACAAAAAAGATGTTGTATGATACTGAGCGATGACAAAATATTTTACAAATAATGTCTAAGCCGCCGTCGCCAACTATCAATAAGATCAGATCGGTACAACCAAATCTAAGGCGGTATCACATCATTCCTTGTGAACCGCATCCACAAGTACATTACCAAGATCAGCAAGGTGCTTCTTAGCACAAAATCACACGAAAAGGAAAAAAAAAAGAATCCAAAAACAAAAACAACCTTGTAAGTAAAGCAGACATCCCCCATATGATATAGCGGGTGAGATATTTGTGACTGTTTCTGTTGTTTCCCCTCACTGTCGTTATCAGTTGAACAATCTATTAAAGAGGTACCAAATCCTCTTGGAAACTCCACACCTGTCACACATTCTTTGTTAATCACCATCTTGGAGGGATTTACTCCTCTTTTTTTATTCTTCTTATCTTGCTAACATTCAAATCATTATGTTACTATAGGGAAACCCTTTACGACGCTCTCGCTTTTTGATTCGGTTTCTCGACGCTTTAGTTCTTGATACGATTATGCGTTGATTCTTTGGTAACAAGAAAAAACAACCCCGCTTTGAGCCTCACTCCTAGTTTGGCCGCCCACCTTGAAAATACCAACTGCGATCCACCACCCTGGGATTGCAAAGCAACGGTACCACTGCAGCATTTTTCTGACTACAACGCTCGATTAGAAAAGTGGGGAAACTTGAAAATGCGATATATATATTTGGCGACATTATTTTTCAAAACTCCTCATTCTCCTCTTTTTTTTTTTTTTGTTCGATTCTCGCCAGGTTGTTTTCAACTATATATATATCCTCTTGGATACCCCTTCCCTCGATTCGACAATTTCAAAAACGTTTCAACTCGTTTATTCAAATTTCATATACAACATTAAACTACACATTAAAAATATATCAACGATAAATTAATCAAGAACCGGAAAATTTTTCTCTTTTTTTTCAACATTCTTCTTTTTTTTCAGTATTTTTTAAAATCATGGATTTCGAATTTGTGCTGCTCGAGCTTGCAAAGCCTTACCCATGATCAATGCAAATGGCCAAATATAACTTCGACATAGAATTTTGGACACGACTTGTAAAGCAACAACGCTGGTCTGTTTATTGTGGGATTCGGTGCTATCGCCCAACGTTTCATTATTATTGATATCCAACACACCATTACCATCGTCGTTACCATTACCAACAACTTCAATCACCCGGTTCAATATCTTTTCGATTCGAGCCACCAACAAACTTTCTTCTTGCGACCACGAATCCTTTTGTTCCAATCGATGCAAAAATTCAGAAACAACAAGTCCGCAATCAAACAATGAAAGAATGGTATGGATAAACGTTTGCGAAACGGAAGATTCTAGCGTCCAGGTGGTGGAATGTTTGGACCACAACGAAATGGAGTCAGCCGCATAGCTAGCCGCTTCCAGCATGACATTGAACGGCTTGTTTTCACCACCGCTGCTGTTTTCGTTATTCTTAGTCACATCGCAGCTCTTGTTAGTATCTTCAACATCAACAATAGGCGTTTGCAATTGATCCAATTCTCGACCCATTTGTTCAAAGTCTCGCTTCCAAAATGCTTCTTTGACCTTTCGCAAATCAACATATGCTCGAACATGCGCCAACAAGCTCAACGGGATTGAATCGCTCATTAATGGACCAAATTGGGATGTTGGTGATAGAGATGATAGCGGGGACAATGACCAAGTGGTTTCCCATGCCAAGACCGAGTTATCAACCAAAGTCTTGTGCTGCTTGAGCCAAGATTCTTGATGTTGACTACCAGACTTGTCACCAGCAGCAGTAGCAGTTTGCATATCATGCTGTCGACGTCGTTCGTGAATATCCAAATGCTGAGCATAAATCAACGACAATAAAGTAAACTGTGGAACCTTGAATTCGACTAGTGCTGTGCCGCTCAATAGGGTATTCAACATTTGACCAAAATCACGACCTTCAACAGCATCCTTCAAAGATCCAACCAACTCCTTCTTATGCATGATATCCCACCATGCTTGTGCACTAGATGCAGTCCACAAGCTTTCATCGCATGGCGAACCACATTGAATATCTTCGTTGCGTAGCGTCGTGGTGACGTTATAACTGGTAGCCAGCAAGCATGAGATGGTATGCACAACATGCATGGTTCGAATTCGCGATTGAACTTCAATGAAAAATCTCCACTTGTCTTCTACAGTTGACGTATGCGCATCTGGAACAGACACAAATTGCAATGGCGACAAGTGCAACCCAGCAGATCTGGATAGAGAAATCACAGCGTTAGCTTGTGCAACTGCAATTTCGTTGGACATTGTTTCATTGCTGAACAAGCCATAAATAACACCCAGCACCAACGATTGAACCAGCCACAATGGTGGAGTTTGGTTATCGTTTTCTTTTCGTTCTCGTCGTCCTTCCAAATACACGTGAATGCAGCATCGAGAGATTTCAAAGATTGACAAGGAGTTGGCATGTTCGAAAGTGTACAATGCACCAATTGCAGCCATTCCTAGAGCCAATGGCATGTTCTCGGTATTAAATTCCAAAGTATCATGCAAAAATGGCATGTGTTTGCCAAAGTTATCAAGATACGATCGAATATACCGTTGCAGATCCAACGCTGATGGCAAGTGCGGCGCTGGGTTTTGCGAAAATGGCGTTGGCGTACTCAATGTCGTCAACACATGAAGTCGCAATTGCGGAGTGATTACATGCGAAGAAGGAAAAGAAGCTTGTTGTTGCGGTTGCTGTTGTGGTGGAAACTGCTGCTGCTGTTCCTGTTGCTGTTGTTGTTGGCTATCCAAATGCATTATATCGTCACCGAGTCCATGATTACTACGAAAAGTATTTGAAATACCCGTTGGAAACATGGATGATTCAACCCCACCACCCACCTTATCAAAATTTAACCCAAACACGTCAGTCATATCTGGAGAAACAGTAGTAGGGTTGGTGTCACTACCTTCGCTACCGGAGTGCATTGGTGGCGACATAATAACCGAACTAGTGCTGTGGGAATGTCGATGACCATGAATACCAGACATTTCACTGCCAAAGATTGGTCCATCCATCATCAATGGACTATCAGTGGTAGAAATACCATTGTTCAAGATTGCTTGTGGACTGGCCATATTAATCCCTTTTGGAATTTCGTCTTGTGGATGCTGATGGAAAGTGTTGTCATGCTGGTGATGTTGTTGTTGCTGCTGTTGTTCTTTAAACCAAGAAAAATCGTCATGGTGATCATTACGGTTGTTAGTATTCATGCTGTTGTTACCTTCAAAATGCGAAAAGTCACGGCCGGCCATTTGGTGCTCAAACTCGTGCATTTGGCTCTGGAATTGCCGCAGTTGCGAATCTGGCGAATGACCCTGGCCAAGCAATTGCGGGTTAATAAATAATGGGTCGCTGGCTTGAAAGAAATCTTCAAATGGATTAGATTCCGAATCGCTGAGCCCGGCAGTCATCAACTGAGGCGTTGAAAATCCAACCTGTGGAGGTGCAGATGGATGCCATTGAGACTGAGTGTTCCAAGCATCAATATCCTTTTGAGTTGAATACGACAAGGACGAAGCAGCACTAAATGACATTGTTCTTGGTCGATTTTGCTTCTGAAGACGCTGCACAATGCTTGGATTCATTCCTGTTGTGCTCATGCCCGAGCTTGGTGGAGAACCGATACTGCTAGTAGGTGATTCTATAGCGCTACCAGCAGCTGTAGCAGCGGCTGCTGCGGATGCTGCAGATGTTGGTGGCCCGCTCGGCAATGCAATAGATAAACCAGATGGAGCATTTGCACCACTAGTAACAGCGTTGATGACAGCTTGCTTAGCTTGAGTGGTGTTTGCAGTGGACGTGGAATATGACTTTTTTGTCTTTCGTTTTGTCTGGCGCACTCGTGGCGATTCTGGGAAAGATGCATGCAATTTCTGTCGATGTCGCAGGAGCAAATCTCGTCGAGCAAAACATCGTTCGCACACGTCACATTGGAATGGTTTTTCTTTTGTATGTGATCGTTCATGTCGTTTCAAATGCTCCAGTCGAGCAAATGATCGTGTACAAGTAGCACATACATGTGGCCGCGGCTTGTTGGTTTTGACAGTGGTAGATTTTGGCGGGATCGGCTGCGTTGGAACTGGCCGTGAGGCTGTCGATGTGGTAGCAGACGGATCGGAGCTTGTAGTCATTGTGCCAACGTCGATAGACATGCTTCAAGTTGTATGTGATTTCTGTGCGTGTGTTGATTTTTTGTTTGCTTGTCTAATCTAGAAGCAAAGGTGTTAGAAACAAGAATATCGACCAAAGAAAAAGAATGAAGAAAGGGGGGTAAATTAGAACATACACTTTCAATAATTAAGGCGAAAAAAAACACTTTTGGTTCAAAAAGGCAGCTTGATGATGATAGTGTACAAAGTTGTTGATTTTTTGGTTGCAAATAATAAATAAAAAAGGAGATCTGAACTTCGAAATTAACCTGCGCGCCGTGCTATCGAACCTGCGTTCACTTGGATATACCGATTTGAGTAAGCGCAAAAGTCTTTTGCAAAAAGTCTAAAGTATTTGATCGTGGAAATATGTGTGTTGCTTTAGATCGGGGAGTCTTCTGATCAAAAGGCGCGAGTTTGATAACAGATTTGATGTACAAAAAGGTGTCGATATTTAAGATAAAATTAAACAAGAAATCGTAGTAACAGCCACGTCTCTCCTATTGAAAACCAAGGGATGGTTTGGTCGTTTCGTTTTTATTTAATTCGTTCCTTCAGCGAGATTCGTCGTTTACGTTCTTCTTGACGAGTATGTTAGTTAGCGCTGGAACAAAAGAGACAAAAAGAGAGAAATAGAATTGCAGAAAAAGAAGAAAGGAAGAAAAAAAAAAGAATATACAAAAAAGCAGGAAATAAGAGAATATAAAAACAAAACGCCCATCAATATCTCTAATAAACGCCTAAAAGCAGCAGCAGCAGCCAGCCCCAGCACAGATCTCCCGCTCTCTTTTTTTGTTTTTTTCTTTTCTTATTTTTATTAAAGCGCGCCTTTACTGCTACTCCAGTTTAAAGTACTACTGTAGCTGCTTGGTGTGCCATGTCAGCACCGTGAAGCGTTTAAAAAGCAACCTCTTGCAGATCACAAACCGCCCCCAAAAAGCAAACAAAAAAAAAGCAATTGCAGATCAATGACGAAAGTGCTATTCCCGGCAAGCCAGCCGGCCCTTTTAAAAAAAAATGGCTCACTGTGGTTGGCCCACCCACCTTGCCCCCCAATGCAAGTATACAAGGAAGTCAGGACGGCGGGCGGCGCCGACACGAAGCGAAAAGGGCGAGCGAGCGTTTGAATGTCTCACCTGCCCTTAGACCCAAAGTTCCAGTTTTAGTTACAAGCCCCGGGCTGACCTGACTTGACTTGATTGACTGACTGACTCTTCTCCGGATTTCAAAAGTACGTGCGGCCGGTACAGTACATACATATTTCTGTATTTTCTTATTATTTTTTTTGGGGTTGAGAAGGAAATGTGACTTTTGTGGTCTAGTTTCTTTTTGATTTGAGACATGTTCTAGTCTTGTTGATTTTTTTTTATTTTTGCTTTTCAGAGCAGGAGGAAAAGGACTTTTTTTTTTCAAGGATTACCGACACAATTATTTTTTTTGATTGTGGAGGTTAATATAATTTTGAATGTTGGAAATCGACAGAGTATACTAGCACTTTTATGTCAAATGTCGATGATATTAAATTATTCTTATTTTCATGGACCAAGATCCAGCCTCCTGACCACGATCGGATTTTATGTGATGCTTCTTATTTTTTTAACTTGAGTAAAAAAAGAAGGGGCACGGTAGAGATAGTGGGCAGACTTTGACAGTAGCGAGACTTCTTTCATGCGTGTAGTTCTAGCGTATATATTAGCAATTAGGAAAGGGTGTTAGTTCTAGCTACTGTATGTATGTATATTGCAAGTTGAATCAAGATGATTTGATAACTGCTGAAGCTGCAGGTCGAATACGACTTGCAGTACGTACTGCACTTTTTGTTTGTTAGGACCTCTAGCGCTTAATCCGCTTTGGCTGGTGTTTTTTCTTAGGCGCAGGAGGTCAATTCATCAACATCTATGTACAGACAGGTATGCATGTACAGGACGATTTTTTGTGTTTTTACTGCAGAACGGACTCCAAATATGGAAGATTGAACAGTTGGAATGTCCAACCACGAGTTCATCCATAAATGCTTGGCTACTGACCAGGTTTAAATTACAAGATAGCATAAGGGAATGGCTCCATAGTTACCATTTTACGGCCCAGATACAATATGTATGATCAAGTGATCAAGCATATGGCCTGCATGAA
>JAKTQM010000001.1:14941-28463 GCA_030558825.1 Blastobotrys niveus
GTGATAAAGCAAATGGCCTGAATGAAAAAACAACTGGTCTAGTCTTAATCGGATTTGTTGCTCAAGGAACAACCGGACTAAAAGCAAACGGATTTGTTTGCATTAGATCATTGGATTGAAGTTAGGGTTCCATAGGGCTTAGTTGAATTGTGGCATGGACTGAACTAGCGGCTGCCGCCCATCTCATGAGGCTCCTCCCCTTCAATTTGGTACTGTAAAGGCATCTCACGGGATTTCATGCCCTCGTACTTATTTATAATAGTGTGGCTGGTATTTTTGAGAAACTAGTATGAGATGGCCAATCACTATCTGAGCTTCTAATGCCACCGTTTTTTAAACCCTATGTAAGGTATACGCCAAAAAAAAATAAGTACCAGTATACAAAAGAACCAGGTTAACATCATCCTATATACCATATATACAAAGTGGTAAACTATCGCCGTTCATCTACCATTCGTTGTAGCGGGTCCAACTGGGAATTGGACCGTTATTTTTAAACCCACACTAAGGGAACAACGACCAGTTGTCATCCGATTTTAATTTTCCAAGATCTGCCCATCATTGGTTGATCCTGAAGATTGGTAATTCAAATGAAACTCTCATTAGGGATTGAAAAACGTGGTTCCGATATCATCGATCCAGCTTTTGGAGCCAGTATTCAATTATATGGAGGAATGGGTTCCCCAGAATGTAAACATTTGTGTGTCACATTGATCACACGCACTGTAAAAGAGCTAAAAAGAGATTCTCCCACACATTAATGATAAACGGGATATGGCTGCTATGGAGACGTGAAACTGATGTTTTGCTAACCGGCAGTGAGTCAAACAACAATCCGTGCCGAAACTAAAACCTCCTTCTTCCCCCCACAACTCTCCCCCGACTTATCGGCGTGTCTCAATCGGCCAGTTTATCACTATCTGGAATCTTGTCGGGCACATATTTTTTTATTATTGTTCTGCGGTGGCTTTTCTAATCGCGAGACATTTCTGTATCGGCCAACATCTTTTGATGTATGTATTAGCATCTAGCTGCTAATAATAAATTAGATCAACAAAAAAAATGGCCAGTTTATTCAAACTGTTTAAATCGTCAGCTTGAAACACAATATCTGCAACTGAAGAGCTCATAACTAGTTTGCTCTCCTTTTTTTTATATCCGGATTTCTCGCAGCCAAACTTCCTGAATTAGGCGACGATACATAAAAGAAAAAAGCGCGACTTGCATCAAAACGGTTTTTCTAAATACGTTTCACAGGTGGTTCTTTTTAACGATCTGCATCTCCAGGTTTTGTTCAAATCTCTATCTAATCATTCGGATCTATGATACTCCAAACATAAAGCTACAGTAGACTCGTTCTCAGCTACAGTGGACTGGTATAGTGTTATCTGGTAGACAGTCGGCACCCCAGTATTAAATAAGCGTATTGCTTCATAGCGTCTCAGGTCATAGTTGCAACGTTAGTGTGGCCAGACAGTGGCCAGTGTGATTTTCTGCAATGTAATGTTTGGACCAGCATTATGCAGCAGGAATATCTTTGATATGCATGATTTTCAGAACATGCAGCTATGGCGATCTATATATGTACACTTACTAATCTGGAGAAGATCAGCTTTGCCGGAGTTGGTTCCCCATACGTTTCGAAGTTTTCAAGTGCAGCGCAGCCAAACAATTGACTTAAGATAGTAATCAAGGGGGAAAGGTGACTGGTGACTGGAGCTTTTTGAATCGGGAGACCGCTTTCCACTCAGCCCAGCTACTGACTCGCAATGCACTGCTTCTTCTTTTGACATTGTGTTTCAAGATTCTAGTTCAAAATCAAACTTGGCTGACTTATGTTGAATCAATCAATCCGCAGCATTTGATAGATTGATCAAAATTAAACTGTCAATTAAATTTATCTACTGGATTTTGCCGCGGCCGTATCTCTTTTCTTGCGATTCTAGACATTTCGAGGGATAATAATAATCACTACACTAGCTGCTGAGTTGTTTTATCTAGAGATGACATTAATCAATTGCATTGGGTCAGCATCGGATAGGCACAGTTATTCAGTCCAGAATTTAATACAGTAATAAAATTGATATGCATTTAATTGGTTGAGGCGTATTTTCACCAACGGCGCGCGCAGCCCACTCTGCAAAATTAGAAAGATTTGTGCGCGCAGCGTAGAGGATTTAAAGGAAAAATTTCTCTTCCTCTCTTCTTTTCTCTTTTTTTCTTCTTCAGTACCATAGACGTCATTAGACAAACTGTTATTATAGCATTTCCAGGCTAGTTTATAGGACCCTTTCGTTAGGTCTCACTAGAGTTTGGTTACCGTTCTGGTATTTCATCTCATCGAGGTCGTTACGGCGATTGGGCTCCTTAGCCTTGGGCGTATAACTTCCACTATAAAGTAGTGATTCATGACGTCAAGATCGATATGTAGGGCTTTTTAAGAACTCGTCAGGAGCCATTTTGCGCAAGGATTGATGAGTGTCAGATGAGTCCGACATCTTTTGTTTCTTAATTATTTAGTTTTTTTTATTTTATTTACTAGATGTGCCACGGCGATTATGGCCAGTGCACCCCTAATTTAGTAGAGAAGCGAAGCTGCTGTAGTTTTACAATTAAAAAAGATGTAATGCTTTTGATTTGTCTAGTTTCAAGAATGCGTGGTATTAATTTATGCTTTTGAACGGCCTCCGAAACTGTGAATTTGAAATCTTCAAATCCGTTGCATAACTATAGTGGGTTGAAGGAACAGTAAGCAGTACAATTGATAGCGACAGTTTTAAAGCTGTTTTATGCATGATGGATTGCACAGTGCTGTAGGCATGATAATTTAGTGAAGATCGCCCATAGCTAAGGAATGGGATGGGATGGTGCAGAATGGTACAGTAAACTGAGCGTATATATTCCATTTTATTATTTACCAAGCCGAACTGCTTTTTTTACATGTTATATGTCTGCTATACGGATTCCAAAATATAGGCTTTTTGATTGATGCCTTATTACTTTTTGGCAATTAATCGTGTGGAGGACTATTACCCATACCTAGCCCTGAATTTGCCGATTCAGATCCTTTTTTTTATAAAATTGATAGAAGATCGTGGGGATCATACATGCATGAGGCATAAAAAACGAGGCAAGAAAGTTGGCTATTGGAGGTGGGCTGCTGCTGCTGCTTCAATGTGCAGTAGAGCCGTGAGGATCTATAGGCAATAGGCCAATTTGAATTTCAACAAAATGTTTCTATCTCTCTGTAACTGGATCTTGACATAGTTTGATGGTTGATATATTTAGTATCGACAACACTAGGTAAGCTAGACTCGTTGTCAATCTAGTCCATCAACATTTCGATAATACTAGCACTAAAGAAAATATTATTTAAACGCAATGATGACGCATGGTGCCGTATTAGGTCGATGGCGTCCCAGATTTTTAAAATGCAATGGGGCTGGCTGCAGCTGCCGCCAATAAGCAAAACGTATTTGCAAAGGGTATTCAAGGTCTATGGAGAGACCCTATATTAAAAAAAATAAAAGATTCAGCCAAGAAAAGAAAAGAAAACTGATCCACAGTTGTTTAACGGTTTGAATCCGATCGTCATGATATTGTGTACCTATCTACCAAATAAGGGGACAAGGCATCAAAAGCGGGAGGCGGGTTTAAGTGGGCTAGAGAAGATAATCCGATCCGATCTCAGGTTTCCTTGGTGCCGTTCTGGTTTTGGTTTGTTAAGGGGAAGGATGATGTGGCAAAGGCACGACACACGACACAGCAACAACAACAACAACAACAACAACTGTGCCTTCTCTCTCTTACAACCCTTGCCAGAAACATGGCCCATCTTTGTCTCACTCCGATATACTGGTACACCCATCGTTTCTTGTTATATCACATGAGAGGGTATATGAGGTTTCAAACGGTTTTGGGATATGTATCTGGGGGTTTTCTATGTTGACGGGTAGAGAATGGAAATGATAGTCCCCCCAAAGGTGTAAAAGGCATCGATATATCTCCTATCCTTGCCGTGCGGTAAGCAAAGTGTTCACAAGACCCAGCGCCGCAATGTTTCCTAGATAATTATTTGCTAGGGTCTTAAAATCAAAAACCCTTCGAACAAATATAGGAATGGTCCAGCCGAGAGCTGCTTGTTTGATAATTAATATTGATTGATATGCTCGATTAAATAAAAAAACAAGTCTGTTTTTTTTTGTTTTGTTTGTCCTCACATGAGTCGATGATCGGCTAATTCTATTCTAATTACCCGCGTGGCTAGCCGAGCTTTCCCATACCATGCCATACTAAACCCAGTTTTTAACTGTTCTATAAAAGTTTGTAG
Source organism: Blastobotrys niveus (assembly GCA_030558825.1). Classification (NCBI taxonomy): domain Eukaryota; kingdom Fungi; phylum Ascomycota; class Dipodascomycetes; order Dipodascales; family Trichomonascaceae; genus Blastobotrys; species Blastobotrys niveus. The sequence continues at coordinate 19,272 of JAKTQM010000001.1, forward strand.
AAGCTTTATTATCCGCTCACTTTTAGATAAATGTCACTTTTTAACACGCACCCCACCTGCAAATAGCTTTGTTATGCATTTTAGTCAAGCATAATTATGTGTGCCAACACCAGCTATCACGCAGCAGCCGTAATGCCCTTAACGACCTTCTCCCCCCAGCCTACCATTACCATAAAAGGAAATCAAACCGGGGGGACAGCAAGCCACACGACCGGTTTGTTTTTTGCTCCGTTCTCCGACTACGCCGCACAATGTGTGGCAAGCATCGAGCGGCTGGTTATCATCTATTTCAAAACTTTCAAACTGTTTTGAAATGAGGTTATATTGCGTCTTAATTCGAGCAAAAGGTGTGAATAACAAGATAATTGCGGAGATATTTCATATTTAGTCGTATTTTAAAAGTTCACAGGTAAAGATTTGTCGGTTGTTTCAGATTAACGTTTTTAGATACCAGAACCGGCAAAACTGTCGTAGAATAGTAGACGAATCTTGGTATAACCATAGCGTGACAAATTTTTTCTTATTCGTTCAAGTTAATATAACCAAAAACAATCTATTTTTACAATTGAGTGATATTTAATGCTATTTAAAGTGTGCTGGATGTCTTTACAATTTTTTTCTGTTTTTTTCTTCCCTTTTTTTTATTCTCTTCGAAAAATCTCACTTACGACGACCAATTATTTATTGCACGACACTGCACATACAACTTTTTTTTAATTATAAATGCGACTTAGTATCGGCCTAGTAGCAGCTTTGGCTACTCTCGCATCTGCATCGTCCAGTGAAGCAGCAGAAGCGCTCGCATCGGCTTCTGCGGATACATTGAACGTGCTTGTTGACGCCACAGGAATGACTTTCGGCAGTAAAGTCAATGCAGATAGAGTAGTGGACAAATTTATATGTCCATTGACGAAAGATCTAACTGGAATGGTTAATACCACACTCAGCATGACAGACAAGGACCACATCAGCGGAAATTTACGACGACAATTATCCAAGATCATTGGCAAGACTAAACCTTTCATCAAACTCATGGCGAATAGTGATGGAGAATGTAAGAATTTGAAGGGATTCAACAGTGTTGTAGATGAGACACGGGATGACTTGCATGGTAAACTTGTAGTTGTAAATGACGACGACGATGAAGACGTCCATGAGAAGCGAGACCGGGCATCGGCCTCGACTTTATCAACACTCAGCGGTAACACTGCTCGTATTTTACGACGACTGCGGGATACAGTACATATCAAAGATGCCAGTAAAGAGACAAAGAAAGCGCTTGTAAACGACTACCTTTGTCCGGTATCTGGGAGCTTGGCTGATACCGTCAATGAAATCACTGGAATTGTCAAGGCGGAAGACGGGAAGATCTCGTCTACTTCTAGATTCTACACCCAGAACTTGATGAACGCTGGATCTGAATATGTCAACGTTGCAAAACAAAGAAATGTTGACTGTGGAGATAATGATGGCATTGACAAGCTTAGAAAGGCCCTTGCGGACTTGCGAGATGCATCAGAAATCAAGCCTAAATCGGCAATCGACGAGAAGACTAAGAAGACTGGTTCTGCAACTGCATCTGCGTCCAGCACATCTACATCCAAAGCATCAAAATCAGTAGAAACTTCCAAGGTGTCCAAGTCTACTTCTAAGGCATCTTCATCGTCGCCGTCGCCATCTCCAAGCGCCGCGAAGGCCAAGGATACAGCCGCATCTTCAAGCTCAGCCGTTGCTACCTCTACTGTTACTGCCTCTGCATCTTCCGCCACTACTTCTAGCGCTGAGAAGAACGCCGCCGCCATGGTTGGATTTGACTCGGCCGTTTTATCTTTTATTCTTTTGTACCTTTTGTAATCTTAATATCCTAATCTTCTCTAATAATGTAATGTATATAAACTTTTCTTTAATGTCATTTTCTGGACCTGAACATAGTAGTCAAAATAAAAAGCCGTTTTGAAAAGTTACTGTGTTAGTGTTTATTATGCGAATTACAAAATACGTCCGTTAATAATGCTTTGTACGACCCATTGTCGTGAATAAATAATTTGATCAGCCGCTCCTGCTCCTGCTGCCTTCCTGCGTGCGGCGTCCGTAGTACACTTTGCCGCGCTTGTACTACTACTACCACCCTTGGGCTGATTATAATTCTCCAATGCCTTCGCACCAGCTGGAAGTTGCTTGAAGCTAGGTATAGATTGGAAATCATTGAACCCACATGCAAGTAACAAGAACCGGAACTCGTCTCGTGAATCATCATCTTTTGCCGCCGCCGCGTGTGGTTCAACAAGATACAGTGGGCCCTCTAGCTGACCTAGAATGTGATGTCTAGAATTAAAAATCGTTTCCAAAGTTTCTCCAGACTTGTATGCCGCCTTAAAAGTGGAGACATCGCTGGATACAACTGTGTTTAAAACATTCGAGTGACCGGCCGCTAGCACGTAGCAGCTCCATGTGTCAAGTAAAGTTCCTGCTTCCACGCAGTCTTCAATGAATTTATACGATAAACACGGCCATCCAAGAGCTAGAGCCTCAATGTACTTGTTGGTACGACGATATGTGTTGCCTAGGACAGCAACAAACTTGGCGTTGTGGTACTCCTCGTTCAGCTTCACTTGTTTGTTATCAGTGTCCACGGTGAATAGCGCACGGAATCCCTGGCGTAGAACAATGCCACCGTTCTGTTCAATTAATGAAATCAACTTTTCATCGTATCTAACGCTAGGCAGAGATTCGAATGTGATGGCAAAGACGCATCTGTGGAAGATTCCACCGCCCGCAGCGCCTAGAAAATCAGCAGCCAGGTTTCTTGCAACACCGGATAATTTGGATGGGCTTGCAACCATTCCCAGCGTTGATAGTTCACCAATTTCATCTTCGGCATTGTCATTATATCCGTTGGTTTCAAACTTGATAGACGAAGCAGCTGAAGAAGCGGCGGTAGCAAGCGCCGAGGCTGCAGCCGCCTTGCGGCGTGGTGACCATCCAGCACCAGTGACAACTACAGGCGCTTGTGATAGTTCGTTCTTGTCTTTGTCACGGCGCTTCAGATAGCTTGTCCACAACTTGCGTACCATATAGATTTTCCAAAGTGGCGCTTCAATTGGCTCCTGTGTAGCCCCAGCTGTCGATGTAGATCCACCTCCTCCGCCTCTTTTTCGAACATTGGCCGCATTGTTCTGGTTATTATTCACAATCATGATACAATTATGCCCCGATGCAGTGAATATAGTTCCATGAGTTTCAGTGTGTTTAGTCATCAAATCTTGAACTTTATAGTTACCTTTTTTCTCGTCGTCAAACTTGACTATATCATCGACTTTCAAATCTAGAGGATAGTAATGAGAAATTGGTGCCTCGCTTACTCGACCGTCTCCGAATTCCATCTCAACTTTCTGATTGGCTCCAAACTGTAAACGTTTCACAACCATTGCCTTGCGATCATTGCTGTTGCCAATTGTTTTCACCGGGTAATACTTATCGCCAGTCCAGCGTACCCATGCGCAGTCGCCGACTTCGAATCTACTTTCTTTTCGAATTCGTTCTGCTTCTTGCTCGTCGTTAGCTGCCGTACTATCCTTCTCGTGCAACGCTTGTTCCTCATTCTCCTTGTTGGTATCACCATCATCATCATCACCACCACCACCACCTTCAACAGCCATGCTTGTATCCCCTGTGACATCATCAGTGTTGCTATTGTTCACCATACTCTCGAGATTCACTGAGCTGCGAGTGATTGGAGTTTCCTCTGCCAACCTGTTTTTCTTGGCCCGCCGGTCACCAGTACCTTGATGCAATATTGTTCCTGGAGTCGTGTTACACACTTCAAATTGCAACGGTCTAGCTGGAGTGAGTAAATCCAATTTCCGTTTCCGAGCGACAATAGCAGAAGCATCGTGGCCGGTTGGAGCTAGTGGTTGGGGCGGTTGTTGTGGTAGCTGCTGCGTCGGCTCAACCCGGTTCTTTTTCAATTCCTCATTATCATTCTTATTACCTTCTTCTTCGTCACTCGAAGCGATAGTCTCTAGATGCTCTTGCAACGGCGTAGAGTTGGTGGTCTTAGGTGCTTTAGCCTTGGCATTGGTTCGGATTCCGGACCGAGATACCGGGGTGCTAGTGACTTGCAGTTCAGCAATGTCAGTCACCCGTTGAGTTGCCTGGCTTTGACTTTGCTCTTGAGACTGCGACTGAGGTAGCGAACTATTAACACCGCCAACTTGTTGAGTTGCCTCCACTGCCTGAGTTGGCTCGTCGTCTGAGTTTGTTCCAGCTACCTGTGTCCCAGCATCGCCTTGGTTGTGTCCTCCAGAAGATACTTTCTGAGTCTCTCCATTACTTAGCTGTGAAATTTGGTGTGTATCATCGTCATTGTTATTAGAGAATTGTAAGTTTTGAGTGGCACCATCGCTGGATGGCTCTACGTTCTGTGTCGCTCCGCCGCCAGCGCTGCCGTTTGAATACTGCGAATTGCCATTAACCTGCTGAGTATCGTTATTATGGTCGATAGCTAGATTGTCATTATCAGTTGCAGCAGGTGCTGTTCCATCACAACTCGATTGCGAGGCTGGTATCTGTTCCACCTTTTGTGTAGGTTGAGAATCGTCCACAAACTGTCGAGAGTCGCTAGCAATACTATCAGTATCACCTTTATTACCCTCACTGCTGGGTTGCGCTGAATTACTATTATTATTCTCTTCACTTCTTACAAAGTTCACCCGTGGTCGTTTTAATATCCGTTGACACAAATCTGTTCGATCACGCTCCCGGTTCAATTCCACTTGGCTCTCCACCCACACATCAACCTTTGGAGCCGTATCTTCTTCCTCATATGTGTCATTGCCGTTGTAAATTTCCTCATTTCGTTTAGAATTTGCAGCTACTGGAGGAGGAGGAGGTGATGATTTGATTTCGTTAGTCGCATCCCCACCACCGCCGTCCCATGTTTTGAACCGTTGGACACTCAACTCTCGTTTTGCACCGTCAACAGAGTTTCCTCTGTTGTTTGAGGTGGGACTCTGTGATTGAGGAATGGCAGATAGATTAGGTGAGCTTTGTGTCGCATGGTTGAAGTCTCGTTGTGTTGGCGAATCTGCTTCGGGCCCAGTTATCTGCTGCCGTTGTTGTAACATCCTCACAGAAGGATGGCTGTTGTTATCCTATAGATGTGTATTAGTATTATGACTATTATTTTTCTAGATAGCAGACACACATACACTCATGGCTCATTGATGGTGACTGACTAGTGAATAATTGGATCTGGAGTTGAAATAAAAATATTTGGGAAAGTGACAAAAAAAACAATTTTAATTTTTTTTATGACGTTCTTTGCAGCTTATCGCGCGTCGCGTCTTCTATATCTGAAGTTGGTTTACGTTTATGCTCATTATTACTAGACGACTCTTCTTCTTGTTCGTTTTCCTCTTCTTTTGGTTCTCCTTCATCTACCTCCATACTGGCGTCCTGGCCATTTGATGGCTCGGTGGCGGTCTGGGTAACGTCTTCGTTCTCGTCTGGCTGTGGAGTCAAGGCTTCTTCTTCCTCTTCTTCTTCATCGTCAGCTGGTGTCCCTGCTGCGCTATAATCTTCGTAGTTTGACAACTCGCTGTTGGCTGCACTCTCCTTCAGTCGTCTGATATTTTCCTCAATCTTCTCCAATGTTATAAACTGGCCCTTTGTGTTGAGATCCTTATCAGCAATAAACTGCAAATATTCGAAGAAGAGCCCAATCGTTTCCCGAATCTCAGTCTCTGGTACTTTGTACTTCTTGGCCCACCATTCGTCTTTGTAGTGAGTTAAATTGAAAAATGCTAATGAATAATAAATAGAAGTCACCTGGAGTGTTTTCTTCGGCACCATAACCAGCAGCTTTGTTCGTGCTGCAGCGACAAGGAAATCAAACGACAAACCAAACACATCATTCTTGCTCTTATCGTCCTCCGGTGCAAGTTTGTCAATCATTTCTTTGACTTCTTGGATCACCGAATCAATGTTTATATCAAAACAGTTTGTAACTAGCATCCGTTCTTCCATATAACTGATAGTAGCTGTCCATTTCATAATCTCATGTTCTTCGTCAGGTACTCGTCCACCTTTGGTTGAAACTTTCACACATGCCGCAGCAACATCTCGTAGCTTTCGGTGTCTTTCCATAGTCTTGTTTGCTAGAAATAGAGCAGCTGCCGCAGCTTCGTATATATGCACTTTAGCCATATCCTGTCGCATGTAGAACCGATGATAAAAAATTGATGCTGTTAAAATGGTGTCATAGTCAATTCGCACCAACCGAGCTACTTCTTTCAAAAATGAAGCACCTTTGGCTCGTTTCTGAGTCTCTTCTGCAAGTGTAAGTTTACCAGAAACCACAGATGGAGGCATATCTACCTCTTCACGAGTGAATAGCCAATCTGTAACTTCGTTTGGTTTGGGGATTGTGGGGCGCAGCGGTGAGGATGCTGTTGTTGATGATGATGACGATGTGGTAAGTGTAGCGTTCTGTAAGTGACTTGGTGTCGGCGGAAGAGAGTCTGGCCGTTTTTTTGGATCGGTATGGTTAGCGTTAGGGTTGTGATGATTGTTTTTTGGAGTGCTTTGACGCTCTTTGTCGTACCCGTTTGAATTGTCGCGACGTTTTGTATCTGGCGTATGATCTGAACTATTATTCTTTGATTCTGTAGAGCCTGAATTAGACCCGCCTATTCGGGAGGCGAGATTGTTTTTATTTGGTGTGCTAATTCTATCCGCTAGACTGCGGCTACGCGGCGTGATGGAGGAGGAGGACATGATGTCACCGAGAATATCGTCGTCGTCGTCTTTAGGCTAAGTGTGTGTATATTGTATTTTTTTTAATTTTTCTTCTTTGCTGGTCCACCCAGTTGGGCGGCTCGGAGTGGGTGTGGGCGGGCCCATGCAACTTATGAGCCCCATTTCAGCTTTTTATCTGGGTCTTATCAGTACAGTTTAGAGACAAGAATGAAAGAAATCTTTGATTTTGATAGATATAAAGAAAATTTGAAAAATATGCATTTGAAAAAAAAAAAAAGGTTAAAAACAAAGAAACATAATGTCCAGTCTACATGATACCCTAACCCATCCCAATGTCATACCATTCGAACCAATTCTTCAAAAGAAAGTTCAACCGGTTCAACATGGGAATCTCCGCACGCTACCGTACAAACTAATTGCGGAGCGATATCGACATGAAACTGATGCACCGGTGGGGGTGTCATCTTGTCATACGACGTCGTTTTCATCTTCATGGCGGCAGCAGAATAGTGCATACCCCTTCTACTGCTGGTACCGCCACCACCATTCTGCATACTACCACCACTGCCGTGTCGTTGAGGATTGGAGTGCAATCCTTTACCATCATCATTAATCATCCAATCTTTTCGCAAAGATTCGTAATCTTCTGCTTCTTCTTCGCCAACTTTGCGCAACTCGGTGCCGATTGGACCCCCGTTAGATACTGCCATAACCACATATCCACATTTATGGTGCGTGATGAAATTCAAGTTACCACCTGGACCAGGAGTGGCCAACTTATCGTTCATATATTTGTCATCATTTTGATTATGACAATACTTTCTGAACGGTTGGTTCCCAGTTAGCTTGCTTAACATCATGCTGCGTTGAAGCAGGTAGCTAGTTAGTGCCATGTTTTTTTCTTGCTGGTCGTGACTACTGATGCTATTGTTGTTGTTGCTGTTATTACCAGAGGAGCCATTTGCGTTATTTTGCAAGAAATCTCGAACTCGTTTAACATGGACCTTTCGCAAACCTGCTTCAAAGACTTCGGGCGACAGATATCCAACGTTGAGGATGTAAAGTTTCATCATTCTCTTTCGAAACTCATACGACACGCTTTTGACTCTAAAAGAACTGGAGTATAAAGGATTAGGAAACAAAAAAAAGAGTAACCACTAAATGGATCTTCTTCAAAAAAAAATAATAATAAAGAATTAAAAGAAAAGAATAAAAAGCGGGCGGTTTTTTTAAGGGGACGATAAAAGTCCCAGCCAAAAACCCGCAAACGCGGCTGATTTCCGCCCAAAAATCAAAATAGCCGCAGCAGCATCCAAAACAGTATATCAGTCGTTTTGTCACTATTAGTCTTAGTGGAGACTAGCAAAAGTAGGATATCGTGAAATTCATGCGTAATGCATGCTAAATATCTAAGCTAGCAGCAAAGCTAGTGGTTTTAGTATACACTTTTGGGTGCACGGGTGATGGTTTATCCAAGTAGCAAAAATATATTATTTAACTACCCGGGATTCCATTTAGCCGCCCGAAAGGAGGGGTTGAGTGGAAAAAACCCCGATAAGCAGTAGCATTGCCTTGGTTTTAAAAAAATTATTACAAACAAACTACCGAGACAAAAGGTCTAGTTGATGGCGGTGATTTGCACATCAAACATAACAAGGAACACCGTTATATTAGTATTGATAAGATCGAAACATTAGTCTTACACACTACAAACTAGAGTCCGAGCCGAGCCGCACAAGGATGATGGTGATGATTTTTCTTTTCTTTTACTACTAATTATACATATCTCTATCATGCTATTAAAATTTCCTTCAACACGAGCCAACATTAGCATTATTACAAATGCAAGTTTTATCGTGGTGTTTTAAATCGATAACCCCGCTTTTATTATCAGTGTCACTCGATGACTTGATGCAATCAAACCAGATTGAATTGGACCCCTTTCGCCAATCTTGACTGGTAAATCCATACATGCTAGACAAATGATGCGACACGCTGCTACAACTACCAGCAGTGTATTGACACCGACCTTCATACCCATATCTATTGCAAATGATATCACAGGGAACTTTTTGAATCGCGTCATGGCAATCCTTTTTTGATGCAGCGTGGTTACTATGACACGAAGCTTTTTCAGTGTAAGTACTCAATGCACAGGGGACGTCTCGCCTCACCAGCAACGGGCCCGAGCCTGCTCTGGCTATACTGATGCTATCGCGTTTCTCATGTTGTCTGTTAGATTCTGCTAGGAAATTGACTTGTGATTCAATTGCCGCAGTGTCGATTTTCATGCTGCTAGTGTAGTTTTGTACCATGGATTGGAGATCGTCAAGAGTCAAATCTGGCGTTTCATATGTATATGCTTGTATAAATTGTTGCTGAGACTTATCTCTATATGCATAATCTGTCTCATTCGCAACATAAAGCGCTTCG
>JAKTQM010000003.1:0-10397 GCA_030558825.1 Blastobotrys niveus
AACCGCTCTTCCGATCTCATAGTAATCGCTCTAATATCATCCAGATACTGCCCAATAACCTTTCTTATTCGAGGTAGTTCTTGTGCCGCATTCTGCCGTAGTTCCCGCGTCGCCTCCACCGGTCCCTTCTTATTCGCTTCTTCGTCTATAATCGGCTCAACAATTACCTTGATCGATGCTTCAGTGAACTCATGGATTGCATTTCGAAGGGTTGCGTTCAATTCTTCCTTTGCATCAAGCATGTCATTGACCACCTTTGGCACGCTATGCTTTGCAATATTCAATAGACTTGACCCCGAGAACGACACACCTTCCTGACGCATTTGAGTAAATGCCTTCTGCAACCCGCTGAAATCAATTGCCGTTTCTGCTGGTACACTGTCAATATCAAACTCAGAAATCTGCCGGCTCAAAAGCAACAGGTGCTTAATGATAAACAAATGTCCCTCCAACGCACCAAGCCGGGTTGCTGCTAGCTTTTGTGCGGCGCTCAACGAGTTCAAACATTCGTGAAGGATGCGATGCGCCAAATCGTCAAATACCGCCGAGTGAACCAGCTGGTAGATTTGCGATAAAAGTAGAATAGCCCTGCGCATGGGCGGATACCATCCTTGAAACAGTTGTTCGGTATCAAACGCTTCAGAACTGCTTTTCCTAGCAACACTGACATCGTTGTTTGTTGAGGCTGTTTCTTTCCGATGGCCCAAGTTGAAATCCTCTGACTTTGGAACATACTTTACAATATCCGTATCAACCACATGTTGTACTCTGAACACCAGTCGCTGTTGTACATCTTGCAAGATTGGTTTAAACAAACGGGCAAAATTGACGTGCCCACCGCCATCCTCCCCTGTTTCATCATCACCGCGGCCATCGTCCTCACCACCCCCTTCATTGTCATCTTCATAAGCAAGCAGGACCGAAGTCAATTCGCATAGGTTACTGACATCTGTTTCTCGAATGATCCGTTTTCGTAATGCATCGTACAATGGCTCACACACATCCATTAACCACTCATCTGCTTCTGCTTGACCTTGACTGAAAAACTTGTCGAATAAAACACGCTCGTCCCGGCAAAGCTTCTTATAGTACGACAAGCAGTATGTTGTAAACTGAATCAGATCCTGCGTAGGCGTGCTAGTGTCGTCAAAGTTTTTTGGTATCACTGGTGCTAACAATCGTTGCCGCGCAGCAAAATATGCTTTCAAACATTCACTGAATAGACCATAATACTCTGGGTGTGCCTGCCACCGAGATGCAATTTCATCTGTCAAAGGCTTTAACCTACCTGCTTCGTTCTCGAACCGTACATACAACAATGCTGATTGTGTTGTTGTGTTCAATAGCTTCGCGCTAATCTGCTGCTGTATATGCGACGTAATATTTCTGATTTGCGTGGTAAAGTACGACTGTGCCAGGGTCAGTGCCCGCGTCATGCACTGACGGTATCTAATTTGGTACAAATCGATATCTTTAAACGTGTCATGCTCTTGTACATACTCCAGCCCTTCATCAAGATCCTTTAATAACGTCTTGAAACTAGGTTTGGTGACCAAATCAAACCCTGGCGCATGCAAGATCCTCGTCGCCTTATCCAACCGAGAAAACGTCTCCAAGTTCTTATCAACATTTGTCAACAAGTCAGATAGCCGCGTGTTCTCACTGATCAACATATCACACGTCTCCTCAAATTTAACCGACTCTTGCTGCACATAATCGAACCCCACCGTTAGTTCGTCGAGTAACCCAAGTACCTGCTTTGATTGTCGTAGAAGATCCACACAATGTTTCGATTGAGAATGTGCTTCTTGCTGAAACTTTCTGTACGGCTCCAAATTTGCCAAATCTATATCGTCCAATAAACCATCCAATGCATCATCATCTTCTTCGCTATCCTCGTCAATCTCTAGTAAAATGCTTTCCATTATCTTTGCTTCCTTTCGAGTCAATGGCGTGGTTAATAATTCCTTATCCAAGGGCTCAACTCTAGAGGTACATTGTAAAGAGTATGCACGTCGTTTGGGCACATCTGCCTGTGACGGTACGCGGTGTTCATGCTGGGGCTGTATCGAGTCTCCATCGTGTTTATTCTTGCTAGATGTTGTAGAAGCTGCAACGTTGTCTGATGCAATATTCTGCAGCAATGAACGGGCACGCGACCGCCTCTGTTGGTGCTGGTTCTGCCGGATGGTATCGTGGTAGATAAATTCCGGATCCATTAGATGTTGTGATGATGATGATGACGACCTGAGTTGTCGTCATCAAATTTCAACATCCCAATATTACCAACGACCCGCCAAGGTTTTCAACGGCGGTTTTTTTTTTTAAAAACATATATAAACTAGTAGATTGTTCAATTAGATTTGGATTTTTATGACAATTTTTTTGATATTCAATATTGATATATATAGTTTATCGAAGCTATATACGATGCGTATTTAATTGAAAACCCTGCCGTTTTGTGGGGGGTTTCCTCCGCCGGAACTTTTTACCGCTTCAATATTTTTTTCCACCATTACCATCATTAATCAACATTCAGATCAAATGAGTTTAGACACGTCGACTCTTCAACAAAAGAAGTATATCGGCATAATCGGCCTTGGCGACATGGGTCGTTTATATGCTAAAAGCTTCAGCGGAGCCGGATGGAAGTAAGTACTCCTCAGATATTTTTAGAGATCAAACCGCCGTCGAGACTAACCAAAAAATCTAGTGTTCGAGCATGCGACCAAGAATCCAAATACGAACAGCTGAAGACGGAGTTTCAAGACAGCAAAGTTGAAATCCTCCGTAATGGCCATTTGGTGTCCCGATCATGCGACTATATAATCTACAGCGTCGAAGCAGCCAACATTGACAAGATTGTCGCCACATACGGTCCAAGCACAAAAGAAGGTGCGGTAGTGGGCGGGCAAACGTCATGCAAAGCACCAGAAATCAATGCGTTTGAAAGATACCTTCCTCCAGATGTCGAGATTGTGTCGTGCCACTCTCTCCATGGTCCTAAAGTCGCCACCCAGGGCCAACCGCTAGTACTCATTAAGCACCGTGCCAGCGACAAGACATTTCAGTTTGTAGAGTCCGTGTTGTCTTGCCTTGGGTCCAAATTCGTCTATCTCTCTGCAGCAGAACATGATAAAATCACTGCAGATACGCAAGCAGTCACACATGCAGCCTTTCTCAGTATGGGCACGGCGTGGAAAGCCAACAATCAATACCCCTGGGCAATTTCAAGGTGGAGCGGTGGGCTCGAGAATGCCAAGGTCAACATCTCACTACGTATCTATTCCAACAAATGGCATGTATACGCTGGATTGGCTATTACTAACCCCGCAGCACACAAACAGATCCTTCAGTACGCGTCGTCCGCATCGGACCTGTACAAGCTCATGCTAGAACATAAAGGTGATGAACTACGAGAGCGGTTGTACCGCGCTAAGGAAGCAGTGTTTGGGTCTCTGGATCCAAACCACTCTCTATTGTTGTCAGATCACTTGCTGGGGCAGTTCTCACTTGGTAATGTCCAGCCTGGCGGTCGTACCCCCAACTCTCATTTGTCTATTCTCGCAATCGTCGATTCGTGGTACCACTCTGGCATCGTGCCATATGACCATATGATCTGTTCGACTCCTCTGTTTAGAATCTGGCTGGGTGTGACAGAGTATTTGTTTTGTACGCCTGGGCTGCTGGACCAATGCATCGAGGATTGTCTCAATGATAATGCGTTCCGTCCAGATGATTTGGAGTTTGTGATTGCGGCAAGAAACTGGAGTCAAATTGTGAGCTACGGTTCGTTTGATCTTTACCGCCGAGAGTTTGAAAGGATCCAGGAGTACTTTGCACATATGTTCCCTGAAGCCACTGCTATTGGCAACAAGATGATTCAGCTAATCATGTCAAACTCATAAAGCCGCGACCTACTGTTCTTGTGGTTCACAAGGGCCGTGATTCAAGCTAAATCCGTGATACATATATATATTGAGGCTAGACAAATATGAATTATTTTTCTTTCTAACGAGTAAAATCAATCTTGTCGCCGGCAATGCGGCGTGCGGCGCCGGCGATGAGATCACGCTTCACATGCGGATATTGCCGCCGCACCGTCTCGATAACATTAGACAAAGTACGCTTCTTTGCACTGCGCCGTAACACACGTTGAATAGAAGGTTGCAGCAATTGAGGAGAAGGACGATAATACTTCTCCCCATTAATAGCTACTAGCTCGCCTCGAGAAACAAGATCCGCAAAGCCGTGACGCAAAAACCGGTCTACCAGTTCAACTGGCACTGGTGCATACAAATCCGACGACGGGTCGGCAATTTGCTGTCTTAGTTCTAGGTCATTGAAAGTCTTGAGACGGTGTATAAAGCAGGCATCGCGCGCAAATACAGCCATCGTCTCTGTAAATTGCAGTCGCTGGCCATTCTCTGCAGTGCATGATTGAACAATGAGTTGCGTAAACTTGGGTTGTAAAGCTGTTTCCAAAGCATCTAGCAAATCTACAGATCGACCATTGTACAGCGCATCGTGGTAAAATTCAGCTAGCTGTGCAACAAACGACGAGTAAGGTTCGACGGACCCGTTGTGAGCTAGCATGTCATCGAGCGAATCATATCGAAACTTGTACGTGTCGTACTGTCGTATCAATGGAGACAGAGCTGTCATAATACCACTGATATAGAGGTTTTTGGGAAGCGGCTCGATAATGCCTGGCCGCTCCTCTTTGCGACTCCGTTTCTTTGTGCCTTGATTATTGCGTCTGTAAGCAGCACAACTTAGTTCTGGGTGTTCTTGATAAAGTTCTTTCACGATGCCGTTAATTAGATTGCTGGTAGACAATGACATTGAGTCGGAAGGTAATGCGCAATTCGCTGTTTCAGGGGCCTGGAAATACGAGTCGCTTGGAAATAAGTGCACTTGGAGCCTGTCCTTCTTTGCTACGGGCTTTTTGGGGTTTGGTAGCCTAGCAAACTGAAGTCGCAGATGTTCATCATTATTTGTTTTCTCTGAATTTCCATCAAGTCGTTTCTTGTCGCTTTGTTCGCCTAGTATTCTGATCCCGCCTTGGCCAATTTGTATGGACACTTTATCGGAAATAGACACTGTTGTATCGTTTTCTTTGCAATCATCAATTTCCATTGCGGAATCAACCTCGTTTTCTCTCTCACGCTTTTGGTTTTTACTGCCAGATTGTTCTTGCCCGTCATCAAGCTGCGTGTCTGGTACCATATCCACGTCAACGATAGATTCTCGGAATATTTGACTGTCTTGTAGACAAGAAGGCGACCTGCTGAATGAACAATAAAGCACTGGACTTCCTTGAACATGACAAGTGCTTCTGAACATTTCTCGTGCTTCCCATTGCTTACACAGTAGTTGCTGGCGTACCAAGTAAACCTCCTCACTCGCCGCAAGGAATCGCTCGAATGCTGTACACGCCCCCCGCTCGTGACCCTGAGGAAGACTCCCCAAATAATTAATACTTCGAATATACACCGTTTTGAGTTCATGCCATTGTGCAACGTAGCCTTTCACTTGTACGTAATTGCCCTCCAATTTCTCCCGCCCAAAAACCTTTATAAACTTGGTTTCCCGAACCGTTACAGTCGCCCCGGTATCATCGTCAATTGTATAAAAGTAAATTGTCTTTTCACCATACGATACACTATCAACTTGCACGCATTTACCTGTCAGCATGACATAGTTTATCGGATGGTTGAGGAAGAAAAATGGGCCGCCACTTCCCCGGATCAGTAGATCATCAGGACAGGGGCTTTTATAGTAGTGATCATATGGTCGAAGAGACGTTAAGTCACGACATGAGATAGGTAGCCATTTACCAAATGTTGGAAGGCTTAGAAATAGCTCAGGAGGAGGCAGTTCCAACGTTTTTCTCATAAACGCGTACGTGTCGCGAGATCAAAAATTAATTTTTTGGCGGTGTAACAAAATTAAACGCCGAATTACAAAAATAAAAATGTTTGTTATTCACACATATTATTAAGTTAAGTTATACCATGATTTTTTAAGTTCCAATTACTGCAGACACTGCCTGCCTTATTGCTAGCTCTGTCTCGCGCTGTTCTTCCGGATTGACCAAATCAGGCTTGTGTATCTCACATAACCCATGCATATTCAACCACAGTTGCTCAGTTACTTTCGGCATATGCTGCTTAACAAACAGGGTGAAACAGCTTGATCTATCACTACTTCGGGGTAGAGGTTCAATTTGCATCAAATTTGGGAATATCACCTGGTCGTGCGTATTAATTTTGGAATGTTGAAAGTCAAGACGGCCATTCATGCTTGGCTTGTAAATGAATTGCAGCAAATGCCGACAGTTATAACCCAGACACTCAACGCTCTTGTACGTGACTCGCCGCGGATCTAGAGGAACATTCAGTTGGAGTTTTTCCAAATTATGCGCTTCGGCAGCAAATCCAGTCAATGCCGCATCGTCTAATTCACCGTAAACGTCACTTGAATTGATCTTGAGGCGTCGAAGATGATGGGCGCCTCTAGACACTGCAGGAAGTTCTTTAAAATGACAGCATATATGCTTTCGCGAAGGATAAACAAGACTCAAGTCCTTCAACTTTGCACAGTTCTTACCAATCTGTGTCAACAGCCATCGATGATCTTCCAGGATCATTAGTTTCAGCACTTCAATGTTGGAAAGAAACTGGATTAGGTGCATGATACCCGGATCGCGTACTTTGCAGTAAAGATGCTTGATTTGTTTGAATGCGATATCTGTACCCACCTGATTGATGGTATTGATAACCTCTTTTGTTGTGATGGGCGGTAAAACGATATCTGTTAACGTTTGTTTCCTAGCTATAGCAGGCAAAACATGCACATCATCGAGACACCGTCGCATATCTGTAACATCAGCATGGAAACGAGTGATAGGCAACTGGTCAATGAGCTTGCCCAATACTTGCGGCGACGACACTAATACAACAGCACGAGAAGTATCTTCCGGATAAAAATCCGGATTCTCTTTCAATTCCAGCCGTTTCAAATTCGGACAATTCCTGATGACACTGTTCAAAAACTTGTCGTCTACTAATCCAACATGAACCAAAATCTCTTCCAATGTAGGAACCAGAAACGAATCAACAACATTATGATTCAAAACATCGCAGCTAATCCGCAGTTTCTTTAACTTTTCAAATCTGCACTCGTCGGCCACAGCATTCAATACACCGACGTCATACTCCAAATACAGCTTTTCAAAAAAGTTGGCATACATCTGTTTGCGATCATCATCCTTGACATGTCTTCTGAATTCCTCCAAATCCGGATCGTTTCTCCAAAAGACTCTTGCCGACTCGTAAAACCAAGTTTTGTTGACCAACATGCACGAATACAGACTTGCATTATCTTGGTGTCTATCCTCTACCCCTTCCCCCGCAAAATTCTCCACCACCATTGATATGATTTCTGCCGGTAATTCTCTCATTGTTGATGCCTCTCTTCTTTTTTTTTATCCCCTGTAAAATTACAAGAATAAGATAAACTATCGATTATTCATGTAGTGATAACAGAAAATGTTAGGAAAGGGGGCCGTACTATATATATAAAAAACATGCAAACCGCCACTTGACTTAGGCAAGAGGAAGAGCAAAAATAAAATAGAGAAGCTTCTAACTATATCTTCACGTCAGACGCCTTCAAGTTTAACAAGAAAAAAGTCAGGCTATCCTAGAAAGATTAAGAAAGTGTGTTGTTACGTCTCAATATATATACATGCAAACACCCAGTCTCACATCTCGAATAGAAGCTTCTATACTTAAAATCTAACCCATTTCGTCCAGAAAAATCTTATCTGAACACACAAAAGGAAAAGAATAGCAACCTGACTGCTGCTCCATAGGGCGTGCGGCCACCGGACACAGAAGCTTCTTTTGTTTTGGAAACTTCTATACAATGTGGCGGATCATTGCTCCATTAAGTAATCCCTAAAAGATTCGCCAGCAAGAAGTAAAAAAAAATTAATAAGGGTGGAACTGTCATGATCAAAAACTTTGATATATCTATACTACCACTATATTTAATCATATTTCATTGCTAGAAGATAGGGGCTTGTGCGTCTAGTGGATGGGTTGCTCTCTCTTGCTACTAAAGCAAACTATTTTGGAGCTGGCTTGGCTTGGACAATGAAAAGAGAGAAAAAAATATACCGATATTACCGATGAAATACTATACGACTTGTTTACATAGTTGACTAATGATGACCTTTTATATGCTGCTAGTTTTAGCTCTGAATCATAATTAAGGTGGCTAAATTCACGCTCTAATGCCTATATATGATCCAAACAAAGTAATATGTATGCACTTAAGGATGAACATTCAAGAAAGAAATCGATGCCATTAGTGACCGAAAAGGTGGTCTTCTGTGACGTTCTCTGCAGAATGAGGCTACTAAGACCGGGTAAGCAGCAGCGATCACAATTGCCGCATGAGGCTCATCTTATCCCGTCACCTTGTTTCTTTGCTACAGTATGTACAACGTCACATTGTCAGTGTTAGGTATTGATGGTGCAAGAGAATATACGCTCGTGTAGAAAATGCGGCTCATAGGTGGGTTTATAATATGTAAACAAGCGCCTTTTAGTGATATTGTGGGGGGCTGTCCTTGGAGATGCAGTTCATTTTCGCTAGTGACCCGGGCGCGGGGCAAAAAAACGGTAATTTTTTTTTTCAACGGATAAACCCGACAATAATACAACCAACCATATATAATCCCCCTATTTCGCCTTTTTGTTCCCTTTTCCACTCTTCTCTCTTATTTTCACTAGACAATAATAATAACAAAAAATGGGTCGAGACGTTGTTACCTGTCACGTATTGGATACTGTTGTTGGCAAGCCAGCTGCCGGCATCACTTGCACCTTGACCAAGCTCAACGGTTTGCGAGCTGAAAGCATCTCTACCGCCACTACCGACAACGACGGTCGAGTCATCAACTGGGATTCTCCATTGGACGCCATTAAGACTCAAGACGGCAAGATCGCTGCTGGCACTTATAAGATCAAGTTCGACACTGGTTTGTACCTTTCCAAGGCTTCTGAAGGTCAAGCCTTTTTCCCATTTGTTGAAGTTGTCTTCAATGTTCAAAACCCAGACTCTCACTACCACATTCCATTGTTGTTGAGCAACTACTCTTACTCCACTTACCGAGGTAGTTAAACAACATGAATTGTTTTTTTATGCATTTATTTTCGAAGATCCATTATTAAAGTAAAATAAAAAAAGAAATGGAATTCTATATGTATTTATAATAACAAAGCTTTGTAAATTACTACACCCAAAACTGACGTGACCATCGCCATCAGTAGGTTAACTTGATTGTTGGATAAGAGATCCGCTTTGCCAGATAGAACCTTCAAGGCTCGATTGTTTGAGAGCTTGTACCCACCAGCAGCTTCAACCACCTTGCCCTGCTTGTTGATTACTGACTTTTGAAGTGTAGCACCTAGAAGAGAGTCCAGAACAGAGCCGTAGAAGCCCAAAAAGGTTACGACTGCGACAACGACAATTTTGTAGATGATCGTCGTTTGAACGAACATTGGAGTAAAGAGAACGGAAAGAATTCCAATATACAAGCCACCCGCCGCAGCAACCCCCAATCCAAGTAATGAGACCCCACCATTCGTACCTTTTGGACATGGTCTCAAGGTAGTGATCAAAATCGGCTGCGATTTAGATAAGATACCGAGCTCAGAGGACCACGTATCTGCTGTGACTGCGGCATAATTGGCAATCACACCAAACATGAAAGCGTCCTCTTGAGTAATTAAATGCAAAATGATAAACAATGAAGCCGCTACCGAGTTTGCAAGTACTTGAATATGATTACGTGGACCCTCGCCACCTTTATCGCTTTCTGGCTTGTCGTCACTGTCATTTTTTGAAACAGATTCCGTTACCGTCAATTCTGCTTTGATTTGATGCTTGTATTTTGTAAATTTTGTGCCGCTCAGATAAAACGCAAACAACAGTCCCAAATTGATGGACCATGGATGAACTGCATGAATCACGGCTGTAACGATGGCGGTGACAATAGCCAAGTCAGTCAATGAATTGTGTTTTTTGGCGCGGTAGACCAACCCAACTATACTTAGCGATCGAAGAATAACTGCCAAGTATCTCATCATGTACTATATGTCTGCGTTTAAGATTGTCAATAACGGTCTGTGTTTCTATTTGGAGCGTAACAAGGTGAACGTTGAACACAATCAATCAAGTCAGGGGAGAGTGAAAAGTCAAAATTTTAAAACCTGTTTACAATTGCCGGGCCGATTTGCCATCCCAAGCCAAAGACCGGACCAAAAAATGCAGAGCGCATGCGGCTTGTGAAATATCACGATTATCTACATCCAATACGAAGA
>JAKTQM010000004.1:0-10444 GCA_030558825.1 Blastobotrys niveus
AAGTAAAGTATGCGAAATCGACAATCACATCACATTAGCATTCGCCGGGCTCAATGCAGATGCACGAGTCATTGTAGACCAAGCTCGTGTCGAAGCCCAATCGCACAAGCTCAACATGGAAGATCCGGCATCTGTCGAGTACATGACTAAATACATTGCTGGTATCCAACAGCGGTACACGCAGTCTGGTGGTGTGAGACCATTCGGGCTTGCCACCATGATCATTGGCTTTGATCCAAACGATGACGTGCCAAAGTTGTACCAGACTGAACCATCAGGTATCTTTTCGGCATGGAAGGCAAATGCTATTGGTCGATCTAGTAAGACAGTACGAGAATTGCTAGAGAAGAATTATGAACCAGATATGGATCGAGAGGCGACAGTGAAGCTGGCCATCAAGTCATTGTTGGAGGTTGTGCAGACTGGTGCTAGTAATATCGAAATTGCCATCATGAGTCCTGGCAAACGAATGGAACAGTTGGATCAGGATACGCTAAAGAAGTATGTTGATGAAATTGAGGAAGAAAAGGCAGCTGCTGAAGCTGCCAAGAAGCAACAACGAGGTGGTGCTTCTTCTTCTTCATCTTAAAAAGTGTGTATTGGTATTTTGATGCTATTGCTATACTATTATCTATATATATAAACTAATATAAACCCCCCAGCTTTTGCCATCTTATTCTTCCCAAAAGTAGCCGTCCCCACCACCACCCTTGGTAATTTTATCACCACATCATTTTACGACACTTAGTTTTTTCACCCACTTTTTTTTTCTTCCGCGTTTAAATTAACGATTTACAATCTGGACCTGTTGTTATAATGGCTGGTGAAGGGAACCAACAAAACGCTCAACAACAGCAACCAGCAAATGCAGCTGCTGGTGGACAGGCTCCAGCAGCCGCGGCAGCAGCTGCACAAGGACAGGCTCAGGGCCAAGCAGCAGCTGCTGCGGCGGGTCAGCAGGGCCAACAACAACAACAACAACCACAGCAGCAGCAACAGCAACGAGGGCAAATGCCATTAGCAGATTTGAACAGAATTGTATTGGAATATCTGAACAAAAAAGGTTATAACCGTACCGAAGCGATGCTTCGTATCGAAAGTTCTCGAGCACCAACACCAGCAGGGCTCACCAACTCCACGAATGGCCAGAACAACAATGTAGGCAACCGGTCCAACTTTATTCGACCTCCACCTGCAGGAACAGCAGCAGGACAACAACAGCGACCCGGAGTTGCACCTTCCCCGTTTAATAAAGTGAAAGAAGATCCTAAAGTCATGTACCGTGCTTACGCATTGATTAAAGAATGGACTGACAACTCATTGGATATGTATCAATCAGAACTTCTCAAACTTACATACCCTATATTCGTGCACATTTTCCTGCGGCTTGTCGACCTCAACAAGGCGGAACTGGCGCGCAAGTTCTTTGACGAGTTTTCGGTAGATCATGAAGTGCTACATGGACAAGATATTGAAAAGTTGTCGGGAATCAGCTTGCAGAGTCATTTACAAGAAAATGATCTTGCCAAGGCGTTCCTCAAGAATAAATATCGCGTCAAAGTATCGCAAACTGCGTTTGACCTGCTGTTGTATTTCTTACAAGAGATTGAAAGTAGTGGCGGTACATATGCCATGCGTATTGTGAACCAACATATTGATACCAAATGCACAGCAGCACGGCCAGTGAAATTCGACGATGCCCAGTCTCTAGACCCTACAGAGGGCCTCCCCGGTCTCGGTGATAGCTCGCAAGATGATCAAGTGGGCAAGTTCAATTCGCAGCCCGTCAAGCTGGGGCAAATGCAGGTGGACCAAGACTTTGATAAGGAAATGACTGCGGCATTAGAACAAAAAGATGAAAAGGAGGCACAAGAGAACAAATCTCAAGGAGGTCCAACGTTGGTGGAGCAATATCAAAAGATCAAACTGGAATTCCCGTCAGAAGATGGCCCCACAAGAGAAACTTTGCCGTTACCACAGTACAAATCGATAGATGTGGAGCGACATATCAAGAATATCCAAGAAGCGCGTCATCGAATTACAGTGGGTACAGGAGCGGGTCGATCTGGTGGAGCAGCGCTGCCAAGTGTTTGCATGTATACATTCCACAACACACATGATGGGCTCAACTGTCTTGAGTTTTCCGACGATTCAGAACTAGTAGCTGGTGGGTTCAGTGACAGTTTTGTCAAGATTTGGAGCGTCAAAGGTGACAAGCTAAGCAGCGTTTTGAAAAACGACGATGAAGAACCATCAACTTCCAAACGACTGGTAGGGCATGCTGGCAGCGTATTTGGCACCAGCTTCTCCCCCGACAATCGATATTTATTAAGCTGTTCCGAGGACAAGACGGTTCGTCTATGGTCAACCGACACGTACACGGGGCTCGTATCCTATAAAGGACACAACCACCCAGTATGGGACGTGCAATTTAGTCCGTTTGGGCACTACTTTGCCACAGCATCGCATGATCAAACGGCGCGGCTATGGAGCTGCGACCATATTTACCCACTACGTATTTTTGCAGGCCATTTAAGCGATGTGGACTGTGTGGGGTTCCATCCTAACGGTACATATGTATTGACGGGGTCCAGTGATAAGACGTGTCGTATGTGGGATATCAACCGAGGCAACTCGGTGCGGGTCTTCATGGGCCATACCCAGGCGGTCAACTGTATCGCAGTGTCACCAGATGGCCGATGGTTGGCTAGTGGGTGTGAAGACGGTATTATTAATGTGTGGGATTTGGGATCTGGTAAGAAGTTGAAGAGTATGAAGGGCCATGGTAAGACGTTTATTTATTCACTGGCTTTCTCGCGTGATGGTAATGTGCTCGTGTCGTGCGGCGCAGACAATGCGGTGCGAGTATGGGATATCAAGCGTAACACCAACGATGCAGGTGCCGAGCCAGAACCTATGAACTTGACGGCGCAAGAAGAAGGAGCTGCTTCTGCTGCTGCAGCTGGAGGTGCTGCGGGAGCCACTGCGGCAGGTGCCGGTGCAAATGCTAATGCTAATGCCAGTGCCAACGCGAATGCAACTGCGAATGCCAATGGACAGGCTGCTACAGGAGGAGGAGATAAGGACGATAAGCAGCGAAAGAAGGAGATTATCGCCACGTCGGATCATATGGCCGTGTTTCATACCAAGAAGACACCGGTATATAAAGTACACTTCACCCATCGTAACTTGTGTCTTGCAGGTGGTGCCTTCATGGGCTAGGATCCATATATATCATTAATATAGTCTTGGTATATAATGTCATTAATGCTAATCGTTAATTTTTACATAAATTAAGGTTCTAGATGCCTCCATACACACACCTCCATATCCATTCTAACTTTCCTCGCCTTCTTTCTCTGCCTCTTCAATCAGGGTTTTGATATATGGATGCTTTAGTATAGCGTGGCTGGTGATGATGGCGCCCATATCGCCAGCACGTCTGAACCACTCACGAGCAGCCTCGCTATTCCTTTTAGTAATAAAAAACCGGATAATTGGTTCAAACAAGGTACCAGATATCGGCAGATTATACTTATGCACGAGTTCAACAACCTCAATTGCCGGCTCCACACTTCCACGGTAAACCAGCTGCGGCTGGTCGTCAGGGAACGGCCGAATAGCCGCGCAATGATGGATAGTTAGACTTGTAGGTGAACGAGGCACATACTTGCCGTTACGAGTATCGAATTGGAGGCCTCCAGTGGTCCGTTCTGAGGTCTCCAAGGCGTCTTTGAAGATACGATGTGCCAAGTTGACAGAATCGCGAGATTTGAACCGCTGGCATAGATGTACCACAAGCAAGTCCACCACGCGGATTGTTATTCGGCAATGCTTTTTGTATGCCGTGTAGAGGCGTTCGACGGTGCTTATATCCTCGATGGTGTTGATAACCGACCGGTACACTATGTTCAAAGCAGGTGCACAGAACTTACTATCTACTTTCTTTGGAGAGTCTTGCTGTTGATGTTGTTGTGGTTGCTGCTGCTGCTGCTGCTGCTGGGCGAGAATGTCGTCAAGAAGTTGCGGCGGATGAGGGCGGTCTGTGGTAGCTGACATGGGGAAAGTCAAGGTATCGTCGAGTCCCAGTTCCGGCAAGATCGATTCCGCATCGTGAGGAAACAGCTGGCGGTAGTACTGGATGACCACTGCGGGATCGTACCGATCAGCCAGTAGCGCCAGTACTTCAGTACGCAACTGTTCGCTTAGCACGCCATCTCCACCTTCACGAAGATTCTGCATAGTAGCCATCTGTAGTACCTCGAGGCACTTGTTTTCAAGAGCGTTAACACGGAACCCACGCATTAATATCACGTATACCTCGTTGGTGGGTGGTATACCTTTATCTAGCATGTGTTGGTAGATTGTACTAGCGGTGTTGATACCATCAACTTCCATGGCACGGTACAACAACATACCCCAGTCGTCCTTATAGTAGCTCTTCATCCAGATGTTTTCAATCAACCAAGAAGTGTATGAAGATTCCCCTTGCCGAGATAGACGTTGGATCAACCCACGGTATACTTCCTTGCTAAACTTTGGTGGAGCTGAATCGTCATTGCTGACTAGCCGCGCTGCTTTATCAGTATTAAGCACCAGCTCGCGACCAGCGTCTGAGCTGTTGAATACGGCGCGTAAGAATGGTGCCATTTGACTGGCAGAAAAGTCGACTCTTCGTGCTAGTAACGACCGATACACGCTGTGTAAACCCGCTTTGGGTACTTTAGGTAGGTTAGCGGCGGTAATGCGATTGAGAACAAGCCGTCCGCCACGACGGCATATGGTATCTGGGTGGAGATTATCTAGTAAATGACAGATAGCGGTCCAGTCATGATTGATATTTAGCCGGATCAGCTCGTTGATACCGTTTGTGAGCCCCCGATTATGCAAATGTTTTTGTAATGGCGTCAAAAGTTTGTAATGTTCCAGTGGACGTTCAATGTGATGCAAAAAGTCGTGTGCAAGGTTGTTTTTACCACGTATGATTAGGTACCGGATTACTTCAGGTATTATTTCTGTTTCGAGATCACTGCCGAGAATAGGTAAGTAGAATCTATCAAACATCGACCATTTGTCGTCAATGCTGCTTGTGGGATCCTCCTCGCTGGCGGTTAAGATGTGATGAATACATTGACAAAACGGCTTGAGTTTAAAGTCGATTAATGCAACGTCTTTGGTGTATATTATCTTATTTTTGAGTCTCTCTCGTGGAGTGACATTGTTGGCACGATCCAAAAGGTTCTGCCATATACTGGCTGCTTTGCGGGGGTAGCCCTTTTTAACCGCTCTGACCATCCTTTGCATTGAAGCGTCGTCCATGTTCTTGAGCATCTCGATTAGTGTATTGTACATGGACTTGATGTGTAGCCCTCCTCTAGCGCTGTAAGTGATATGCCATGGACGTTTGCCTTTCCATAGATGGTATTTATTAGGGTTTAACGGCGGCAGCGGTCGGTTTGTCTTTTGTGTTGATATTTTCTTCGTCGTTGTTGCTGTCGCTTTGGTGGAAGAAGATACAGACGAAGAACTCAGTCGTATACTACGTGATGCTATTTGTGCATGACTGAAAGCACAGCATGTGCTTCGAGTATTCCTCAGAAGCATCAATCGTCCTGGTCGTCGTACTGATGATGATGGTGTTGGTAGTGAGCGATGAAAAATTGTGGCCCAAACGCCGCACCAACGTCCGAGTCACTCCGATTTCGATTCGACAAGACAAAAATCTCATTGATCTTCTATTTAATACGTAAAATAAAGAATATATGAATAATAATAATAATAAAAATAAATAAATAAATGCAGTGTTCATAGATATATATATATCAGTTAATCCAATATCTGGGGTTTTCTTAGCAGCACTGCGAACTGCCTCCTCCACCTTGTTCTTGATGTAATCCATCCGCCAAGTTATCAGATCCAAACACCAAGAATCCTAGCAACCCGCCAATCAACACGCAGAAGAAGATATACCCGTTATAATACATCACAAGCAACATGACAATATACGCACCACCCATCTGAAGCATATACATAAGCGACCGTACCATTTGTTGGAATACTGTCGGGCGAAACAATGGCGCAGACGATGGAGTACTGGTGGATCCACTCAAATGCAACAGATTAAACGTTCGAACTTGGATACCTTTGGTGTCACCATCTGCAGCAGCCGCATTTTGCAGTGAAGAATCCTCGCTGGTTGGTTTTGTCGATGCCGCAGCAGCGGCAGCAGCAGCCTGCCGTTGCTTCCATTGTCGTACAATTAATCTATCGTATTCTCGTTGTAGTCGACGTAGAAATTCCATTGCCATGACTAGCAAGATCACGCCGATACAAGACCCAGCAAACATGCCTTTGGAGGTGATTTGCCATTGTTCGCTGAGAAAGCACGCATCGATGGTATGCCAGTTCCAGAACATGTCCATTTTACATGCTGGTTTATCCATTGGCATACTCATATCCATCATCTTGAATTTGTATAGTGTTGTATTGTGCGAGGTGTGAGGTGTGGGCAGTGGGTGTCGAGAAGTAGAGGTAAGGGAAAATGCAAAGTGCTTCGCTCGGTTATGATTGATCTAAGATATAAATATAGTGACACAGAGGGTTTTTAAAATAAAAACTAAAATGGATGCCCTTGAAATCACTAGCAAATTGAAATGAATAAATGAATGAATCAATATAAGACAGAAAGTTAAGAAAAGAGAGTTGTGTGTTTTTTAAAAGGGTTTTGAGCATCTTTTTATGGTTGAGCACTTTTTAATTACAAAAAGTGCTCGTGGGTAAGCGGGGGCCGGGCGGTGAAGAAAGTGCGGCTCGAGGGAAGGGGTGAGAGTGGAGGGGCAGGGCGTGGACTTGCCTAGTGTAGTAAGTTTATACATTCATGGTAGATTCGAGATTAATTTCACTAAACTAACTAGATTAAAAATACGATTATGATCTGCGCCTCACCCTACGTTCCGCTCACTTGGTTCACGGTAAGGCACGCCCAAATGTTGGAATATCTTGCGTTCATCATGGCTTTCAATCAGGGCATCGGGACCTGGCTCGACATTGGGGTCTCGGTTTGGTTCATTAAACAGACCATGTCGAGACAATCGCATCTTCTTGCGGATTGCTAATAGCCTTAATGACCGGTTGAATAGATCATTGCCAGTGTAGTAGATCATTGAAGCCCCTAGTTCTGACCATGGAACGATGAGAAAGTCGATCCTTCGCCATTTGGCATCTGGTTTATCCAGTTTACTGGCACCCATCCAGGTCTGTTTTGTGACGTGGTTAGATGTCAGCTGACACTGGATGAACCCCGATCGTTTGAGTTTTTCTACTAGATTAGTGACAATTTCTTGAAGTTCTTCGAATTGAGCATGTTCCTTGGTGATGACAAAATCAATATCTCCACAATACTTTTCACCACGCCGATATGAGCCCATAAGGTAGCTGTGGACTTTTGAATCGATACCCGAAAGTGCCTGGCGCACGACCTCGCCATGTTCCTCGACCTCTTCCCGCCGTACTGGTTCATTGAACTCATCAACGTGCTCCAGGGCAATGCGTTGTGTTTCCGTTAGATCGGTTCGTTTAGCAACGTCATCAAGTGTTCTTAACCCTTCTTGGTACCATTTACGGGCAGTAGTAGCGCCAACACCGTGGATCTTTTGGAATTGTTTCATACTCTCGCCCATCTCGCTACTCTTGGCGTTATCGAGTTTTTTCAAGTGGCCAGTCTTGTTAATTTCTTCAATCTTTCGAGCCAAGCTGTCACCGATACCAGATAGGTTCTTGGCCTCGCCATAGGTCTTTATGGGTTCATAGCAAGTTTCTAGCGTCGACACGGCCCTGCGGTAAGCCATCTTGCGGTATTCATCGCCTACATTTTCGTAGTGTTTGGTCATTAGAGTAAAAATGGCGATAATCTTGTGGTTGGGGTTGTCTTTGCTCGATTTGGAATGAGAGGCAAGGTACCCTTTCCAGTCCCCTTTTAGTTTACTCTTGTCAACATGGTCTTCGTCTTTTTCCTCCTCGCTTTCATTGTTTAATTCTTGATCGGATACCATACCAGCCGCTTCAGCTTCAATCTCATTTAATCTAATGACGTCTTGAAACTCCTCCTCGCTATCCTTGTTGGTGGGTTCGTTCTTGACAGATTTTGCAGGCGCCTTTCTGTCCCCTTGGTCTTGCTCTCGCTCCTTATTATTGCTGCTCGTCTCATCTTCATCATCTTGCTGTGCTAGTCTGAACAGCTGGATATCTGCAGTCTCACCTAGCCGAATACTCTCGGACGCCCAGTCCTCATGTACAACCTCCAGCTTTTTAACCTTATCGTTCTCATCTAGCCGAATATGCCGTTTCACTGTATCCATATTCCAGTTTTTGGGGGTCAAGACATGCGTCAATTTAGCATCATCTGCATCTGACGCAATACTTGCCCCGTGCGCTTTGTATTTATCAAGTTTGAACTTTGTTGATCCTGTGTTTGGTCGTTTAGGTAAGAGTACTAAGTAAAATGCGTTAGCTCAATGTCTTGTCCCTGCATTATTTTTTTTTCTTGTGGGGGGAAAGGTAAGAAAAATAAACGTACAAAATCTCATGCCTTGAAAGATCTGGGATTCAGTTTTTTGTTCCTGCGATTCTTTCTTTTGCTTCTGCGATTCCGAAGTCTTTTGCTCCTTGTTCGGAGAATCTTGACTGTTTTTACTTCTTGTTCGTTTTGCAATGGACATTGTCGATATGTTTGAACGGGTGTTGAGAATGTTTGGTGGAGAAAAAAAAAGAAGACTACAAATAAATATAATATACGTTTTGTTATAAGCAAGTCTTATACCTCCGAGAGCAAACTGGTCCAATCTTGGATAAACCGCAAATTGCTATTAACACCCAGCGTGCCAAACTTGTCAAATGTTTTGCTATTGCCGACTACAATCGCCTGGTCAGCGCGGTTCATGGCAAGCATATCAGTACTACTATCACCAGCATACACAATCTCCTTGTTTGAGCCGCCGCCGCCGCCCACTTCCATATCCTTGGCCAGCTTATCTAACAATTGCTGTTTATCCACCGCTGTCCGAATACCGTCTACACCACTCTTTGATAGTTTTCCCGTAGTTAGATGATTGCTGGTATCCACTTCCAAGTCGTTTGCATATACTGTAACATGTTCTGGTCCATACCCGTTATTCTCAAATGCTTTCTTAATCATGGCGCAACTCCAGTTGACACTAATTACAACAACAGGTATTTTCCTGGCCACTAACCGAGACATCAATTCCCACCATCCCTTTCGGAACTGTACATTTCTAGCCTGCTTGGCAAAATAACACGGTTTGATCCCCTTGAACAGCTGTGATTGTTCGATCCGTTGGACACTGGCCAATTCCACATGCTTCAACCCGGCTAGGAACTCCTTTTCTTCGTTAAACGTGCTGCGGGGCTTGTTTTCGGCATATTGCTGGTAGTCTTTAATATAACAATCCACAAAGTGGGACCACTGCGGCGTGAAATCGGGTTTGCAGGAATACGCTGCGTTAGCTACCAATGATAATGTGTCATTGCAAGTAATAGTCTCGTCCCAGTCCACTGCAAATAAAGCCACGTTATCAAAGCTCATTGTATCGTTGTATCTGTCTATGATAGTCGGCCTTGCCGAAGTCGTTTTTATATATGTGAACGTGGTTCTAGTGCCGAATGCCGAAATAAAAAATAAAAAAATTACAAAAGCGGAGAAACGCGTTGCATACAAAAGATGCCTCTGTTCTTTCTCTCTCACTCCCCCTTTATTTTTCATATCAAACCTTCTTGTAGATTATAAAAAAAACCACAGAGACGGTATACCAATGATAGCAACTTGGAGCTATATTGTGGATAACTATTCACCATACTATATTGAATTCTGGGGCATGCAGGTAGTCTCCTTGCTGGCATTTTGGTTACCCTGTACCATCTATGTCACACTAGACAAAGTAGCCCCGCGATTCTCACAGAGACACAAGATTCAACCAGCACCCAAACAACCGACTCTAGATGAGATTCGACATTGTATCAAGCATGTAGTCTACAACCAGCTGTTTGCCATGGTACTTCAAGTGCTGTCGTTAGTAATGGCCGCACAGCAAGGTAACCCTACACCACACAGAATTACCAAGGAACTGCCAGGAGTGACAGAGTTTCTACGACACCTACTAATATGTACATTACTCCGGGAAGCTGGGTTTTACTATAGTCATCGGCTATTCCATTTGCGTAAACTCTATGCGCGGTTCCATAAACAGCATCATCGGTTTACAGCTCCCGTGGCATTTGCAGCCCAATATGCCCATCCGGTGGAACATCTCATTGCTAATATGATTCCAGTGGCGTTGCCATCGCAGATTTTGCATACACATATTTTGACATCGTGGGTGTTTGTATCTTTGATGCTGCTGGAGACTACTATGAGATCGGAAGAGCGTCG
>JAKTQM010000007.1:0-11650 GCA_030558825.1 Blastobotrys niveus
CAACTGGTCATACCCATGTAATTATTCGCATTAAGCTGCTTCGTATGGAACAAGGATGTTTGTGGACATAAATCCAAAAAGAGGAGAGGGATGGTAAAAAAATCGGTGTTCGTTGATACAAGCTAAAGTTTCATGTACCTTGTCGACTCGATAAATTGTTGATAAATACACGCCGCACGCGGCAAAAGCCTCAACCCACACTAATACAAATCCGTTCAATATAACAGACTGTTCACACTCAAGATAGTAAAGACCATCATGAATCAGGACTAGCTGTTTTCAGCAAAAATACCTGTTACGCGCTAAAACAAAAAAAATGTGGATCCTGAGCCGCACATATGGCCCGAGAAAGAAAATTTTAATATTTTTGTATTTTTTTTTTCAACCCACTAAACAAATTACATGCCACAAATGCAAGCGTCGGCACCACCAGATCCGCCAAAAGAGCCTCGAAAGGTAAGCTCTGGGCTCCATTTCTTCGCTGGAGGAATGGGAGGCATGGCAGGAGCTCTTTTTACATGTCCATTGGATGTTGTCAAAACTCGTTTACAGAGTGACTTTTATGGCAAGATGGTTCGGCAGGATCCAGCGGTTACCAGTCGACAGGGACCGTTGAGGTCAGCATACCGGCACCTTTACGAAACCGTGACGATTTTGAAGAATGTTTATAAAATAGAAGGCCCGAGGTCATTATTTAAAGGGCTAGGACCCAACTTGATTGGTGTCATTCCAGCAAGATCCATCAATTTTGCCACTTATTCAACTGGTAAACACCTTATCGCGTCAAATTTCAATCAAGGTGAAGAGTCAACATGGGTACATTTACTAGCGGCAGCAAACGCAGGTATCATTACTTCCACAGCAACAAACCCCATTTGGTTGATCAAAACACGATTACAATTAGACAAGACATCGGCAGCAGGGCAACGGCATTATAACAATTCATGGGACTGCATTAAAAAGGTACTAAAGACGGAGGGGATTCCAGGCATGTATCGCGGGATGACCGCATCGTATCTTGGTGTGGTAGAGTCATCATTACAATGGTTGTTATACGAGCGCATGAAAAAATTCATTCTGTCGAGAGAACAAGATCGTATTGACCGCGGGTTTGGGTCAACGGGGGTTGATAGGTTTTTGAATTGGAGCGCCACATCTGGCGCGGCGGGGTTGGCAAAACTGGTGGCGTCACTTATAACATATCCTCATGAGGTGGTTAGAACTAGACTTAGACAAGCGCCATTGGAAAACGGCAAGCCAAAATATGCGGGGTTGATTAATTGTTTCAAGGTGGTGATAAAGGAAGAGGGCTTTATTAGCATGTATGGTGGTTTAACACCACATTTATTACGAACGGTTCCAAACAGTATCATCATGTTTGGTACATGGGAACTGATCGTTAAATTTTTCTCCTAGAACTTTTGTATATACATTATATATATTTATTTTTATTATTATTCTTATTTTTTTCTTACATCTAATTCGATTCTCTTATGATATTTACAAGTTTTGATTGATAAATACGAACATCCTCAAATTTGGTTAGATTGGATGCCTTTTTGTAGTACTCTGCGGCTTTGGTGACGTACTTGTATGCTTGGTGCACGCGTTCAGGGTGCCGCCGCTCCGTATCCATGGCAAGTGCCAACGTTTCATATGCTTCAGCGATAAGATTTGTATGGCCCGTTTCGTGGATGCGAGGCATGATGCTATCAATGATCTCTACAGAGTCGTGGTATTCTTGACGGGAATTGAAGATTTTTGCCAACAAAACAAGCGCTTCCAAGGCGTTTGGCACCAGACCTGAGCGGTCTGCTAATAATGCGGCCCGGATTGCAGGTGAAAATGCTCGGCTAGGTGAAGAGGATTTGAGCATGGCGCGAACATATAGTAGCATATATTGGACATGATACATGACATCCAGTTGGTTGGCTGCAGCGTACTCGACAGATTCGGTCGCCTTTGTCAAAGCTGTTGCGTGGTTTCCACTGGCTAAATCAAGTGTGATCTCAAGGCATTTTATTTCATGGCATAGCTCACTGTCACTGGTAAGAGAACTTAATTGGTCGAGAATTACTCGAGCGTCGTCTAGCTTGTCTTCGTAAATGCATTGCTGGGCCTGTACGGATAATAGCGGAGGCAACCATACATGCTCATATGCAAGGTCGAGTTCTGACAGTGTGACTGCTCCATTCGTCAAAAATTGCTGCTTCCATTTTTGAGATTCGACTTGTAGTTTTGTGCCTAGACTCTGTTCGTCTATCGAGCCGCAAATATCTAGAAACAATCTGGACATTTTCATGTTGCCGCATCGGTTCCATAATGTGCTTTTGACGAGATACAGATCTGCTTCTGCTGCTGCTTGACGATTCAAATCCATATATTGGCTCTTTACGAGTTGTTCAAACGTTGAAGTTAGTGATTCACCTTTAGTCATATTCCTTACGGCTTCATTCTGACAAGATAAAGAATACAAATGATGCGAAGTTTCATTAGATCGTGATTGCAAAAAATTGGCGATTTGGTCGACTGTTGCCAAGCTCTTTGGCAATTGTGCTGCTGGGTTCGCTTGAAGATACGAATAGAGCCATGAAAGAATCTGGGTGAGACATGCGTTGTCCATGTTTTCGCGGGCTACTGTAATAGCTTCCTGAGCTGCCCTCAATGCTTCGTTAGTGCTACCAAACTCTGCTTGTAAGATTGCTAGTGTGAATAATGCGTATTGATAATGTGTTCGACCATTTCGGTCCATGCTGTAGTCGTAAAATCGATGTAAATATTCAAATGCGCGTTCATAGTCGCGGTTATAACACGCGTCGAGGTACTGGACAAAATATGCCGACGATGGTAAATGTTGACGTGAATTGATCAAATCTTGAAGTTTCTGTTTAACCAAATCCGGTAGAGTAACCCCCCGGTTAGCAAACAATGCTGCATAATGTTCCATCAATCTATCCAAATTTTCGGTCGATATCTCTGGCTGTGTCGACTGCCCATCGCGAAACAAGCAAAAAGAATCCCAAAACTGTGAAAACTGATCAAAATTGAGTTGTTTAAAAGCCAAAGAGAATTTGCGAAAAAAACTGCCTAAAATCGATGACCGCGTCACTTTCATACCGGTATACCCATCATCTTCTTCCTCTTCATCGTCGTCTACCCCCGAAGACTTGTCGCGCGCTATAAAATTCTCTATACATGCGCAAAATGTGAAAAGGTCGTCCAAAGTCTGCAATTCCAGGAGCTGTTCTTGCAAAATGTTGTATAATGTTTGCCCATTACGGCATGGCACATTGAGGCTTGATTTGAGTGGTGCTAGCGTCGCGTTAACTTCCGAAAATTCACCATGATCATCTCCATCTATAAATTGGATGATTTTGGACATTAACGGCACCTTGTACTCTGGCATGATTTCTTCTTTACAATAAATCATGCAGACAATGATCACCGCCACCTTAAACGGCGTCAGGTACGTGGTGACCTTAGTCGGCATGACGGCTGCTGACTGTGGTAGTTGTGGTGGTGATTTGATCAAGTGGAGAGAGATACATGTTTTTCCCAACGGTGGGCACAACAGACAAAAAACTAAGCATTTTGACTTGCACCATGACGCCGCCAAAGTTCACCGCCATGCCGCCT
The DNA here is from genome assembly GCA_030558825.1 of Blastobotrys niveus. Lineage (NCBI taxonomy): Eukaryota > Fungi > Ascomycota > Dipodascomycetes > Dipodascales > Trichomonascaceae > Blastobotrys > Blastobotrys niveus. The sequence goes on from JAKTQM010000007.1 coordinate 3,637, forward strand.
GGTGACGATAGCAAACGGTTTGAAGTACGCCCTCAGTTTAAGCAACAAACTTTTGATGAAATCTATGGCGTCCCAGAGAATTTCCTGGAGATTGAGGTAAGTGTGTTGTGACTGGAAAAGAAAAAGAAGAGGGTTATAGAGTGCGCTAACGGGTTTATCAGGTTCGAAATCCCCAAACACATGGTACGGGATAAGATATAAAAAAAAGATAGGAAGCAAAGTGCTAACTGTTGTTTTAAGGAGTGGCAAGGAAAATGTATACAGATTACGAAATCGTTTGCAGAGTATGTTTTGATTTTGATAAGATTAGAGAAAAACGGACGGACGGCTAACAGTGGACACTAGACAAACATCCCCGCATTCAAGTTGAAAGCTTCATCTGTGAGACGACGATATAGCGATTTTGAGATATTTCGTGATATATTGGAGCGTGAATCTACAAGAGTTTCGATCCCACCATTACCTGGGAAAGTGTTTACTAATAGGTTCTCTGATGAAGTTATTGAGCATCGACGTGAAGGGTTGGAGAGGTTTTTACAAATGTATGTTGTGCGAGTGTATTTGAAGTTCTAAAAGCTAACATATCAAAATAGCGTTGCCGGGCATCCTCTTTTACAGACAGGATCCAAAGTTCTTTGTGCATTTATCCAAGATCCTCAATGGGATAAGGTATGTTTTATTTTGCTTTCAATAGTAATGTTCTTTATTTTACTAACAAATGACTGTAGAATCAATGGATGTAGTTTTAATGAAAAATAAAAATATAGAAAAAACAAAACAAAAAACTGGGACCAAATTTATGTCCACCAACAAACACTTCCCTCACCAATGTATCATGTACCAGATAAGCATAATGATCATATCAGGTTTGTCAGTTTTAACGTATGTGGAATAAAAAATGTACTAAATTACATGCCATGGTGTGAGAATAGAACGTTCGAACACATGTTTGAACGTCTACATGCCGACGTGATTTGTTTCCAAGAAACAAAGATTCAACCTAGGGATTTGACAAAATCGATGGCGTTGGTTGATAAATACAATGCATTTTTCACGTTTCCAACTCGTAAAAAAGGGTACAGCGGCGTCGCGATATACGTAAAGAATACAATACCAGTGTTGAAAGCAGAGCAAGGTATCACAGGATGGTTGAATAGTGATGACGTAAAAGGAGTCGCTTATAGAGAGGTGGATTCAGACGCAAACTTGACTATTGGAGGATACCCAGACTTGGATAAGAAAGCAGGTTTAGAAATCGATTCGGAAGGTAGGGCTCTGGTGGTTGATCTAGGTTTCTGTGTAGCTATTGGACTCTATTGCCCAGCAAACTCAACCGGCACTCGTGACGACTACCGCAGCACGTTTTATGAAGCATTGGATATACGCGTTCGAAATCTAAGAGCTATGGGACGGGAAGTAGTTGTATTTGGTGATTTGAACATTGCTCGTGATTTGCTCGACAGTGCAGATGGAAGACAACAGTGGCAACAAGAAGGCAAGGTGTTTCCAGCTAAAGATGGCGAAGAATTCATATTTAGAAACACAAGAGCAATAAATGAATGGAAAACATCGAGTGCATATCGGAAACTACTAAATTCGTGGGTTTCGGATGAGGATCTAGCGCTGCAGGATACGACACGTGAGAAGTTTCCTACCAGGTTAGATATGTATACGTGCTGGAATATCAAACTAGGAGCCAGAGCTGGTAATTTTGGTTCACGGATCGATTACGTTTTGGCGAGCTCAAAACTTGAATGTAGTAAGGCTGATATTCTTCCGGATCTTCTAGGAAGTGATCATTGTCCAGTGTTTGCTGATTTCAAAGCCGGTAAGATGGTACCTGACCCGCCCGGCGCCAGCGTTCCACGATTATGTGCCAAATACCATGAACAGTTTCATAGAAATCAAACTTTACAGAGTCTATTCGCTAAGCAGCATGAAAAACAGCAACTGAAAAGAGAGTTATACGCAGCCTTGGACCAAGAAGAAGAAGCCGCTAAACCAGTGGCGTCTAGCAGTGGCGATACTAAAAAGAAGAAAATGGATAGAGCCTCGTCCCCTTCAATAGGTGCGCCATCAAAAAAGCGAGCCTCAAAATCCAGTTCATTGACGACTGCAAAACAGAATACTTTACTAACCTATTTTGGCGCTAACAACAAACAGAAAAAGGAATACGAAACCACAGCCAATGCCGATCGCGAGGCTAACCAAATTGGTGCAGGTGCTGCTATGCCTAGTGTATCAGACGGGGGTGGGGCCGGCAGCAGTCTTATGCAGAGTCAGGCAATAAAAGATAGGAAAGGAGAGACACAAGATAATGCGGCATTTGATGCGATAAACGAATCGGAAGCTTTTGAAATGTCAGAACAAGATGAAATTGGAAACGATATAGGGGATTCAAGTATGGATAATAATAATAATGATGATGATTTTTCGACGACTATCAGTAACGAATATTCAAAAAATGTCGATAAAACAGCATGGAAAAATTTATTCACTCCTCCCCAGCCACCCCTGTGCGACGTGCATAAAGAGCCTTGCAAGCTTATGACGACTAAAAAAAAGGGGATAAACAAGGGTCGATCTTTTTGGGTGTGCTCAAGGTAAGCTTAACTCCTTATATTGCAAATGTTACTAACAATGTTAGACCCTATTTTGGTGTAGAATGTAAGGGAGAATCAAGGTGCTCTTTTTTCGCCTGGTTATAAAGCATGTTTGTATATCTATTATGCACTTTTTTTAGATAAATAATTTGACAAACTAATAAATTATGGAAGACCCCGTGTTGAAAGACAAGTTGTTTGATAAGCAGTCTGATTGCATGTCCCCAAAGTACATGAAGTTCCCGTCCTTGATTTCATTCTGGCACTTATCTGTTGAATTGGCAAAGCAGCTGTCGTGGATATCCCAGGACGAAAACCCTATTGCCTTCGAAGAAAACTCAATCGGAATTACAGCTGAGTAGTCTTGGTCGTACAGAAAGCCCAGATCAAGATTTGTAAACAAATCATCTTGAGCAGGTAAAGTTTCACTATCATCAGGGAAAGATTCATAGCTATCGGGGAGAGATTCATAGCCATCGTGGACAGATTCATAGCCATCGGGCAGAGACTCATGTACATCAGGCAGCGAATCATATCCATCGAATAGAGATTCATATCCTTCGGCAAGAGATTCATATTCATCAGCTCCAATGAAATTGATGGGTGAATTGTAGCAGGTGGCATCGTCAAAGTGGCTTGTTTTGATCTTCTTGACTGTGTCGCTGATTTTGGTGTCTTTCTTCCTTTTTTTGGGTGTGAATTTGTAGTTAGGATGCACTCGGTAGAATTGAACCATATTCAGGTGAGATAAAAACTGAAAAAACCGTTGGTAGTATGATGAAGGCAGGTTTCGCCAAATCTAGAACAGATAGATTAGTTAGTAAAACTCTGATGATGGTAAGGAAATATACTTACCTCTCCTAAGTACCGGGATGTAACCTTGTTTTCTGGCCGATAGCCTACAGCCTCACTGACCAGCATCCCCAGGTGCCTTACGCTCTGAATAAAGCTGTTGTTTGGGCGAGGAGTATGATCTTGGTTTTTCTTCCTCCTTGCTCTTTTTTGAGCATTGGCTGTTTTTGGTACAAGTTTCTCACGGATTTTTTGTCTCCGAGATGTATTAATTCGAGCCTGGCTATCACTGTGACAAATGTAATCGCTTGTAATGCCATCATAAAGCATAACATTGTTGAGAAGGGATATTTTTATTGTTTTCTTCCTGAATTCTTTTGCCACACCGAAACATTGTTGATTGCAAACGTTGACTGCCTTGAGTTGTTTGCTATTCAGTTTCCGCGATGGCAAGAAGCATTCTGTTACCTTAACCGGTATATTGTCGTTCATGTAATGCATGTTTTGGTTTGATTGAGTAGCTACCTTCCAGTGCCTTGGCCATCCTGTGGCTTATATATCCAATGTGCCTCAAATTAAAAGAGCCTCATTTCGGGCATCAAAACGCGGGGTGAACTACATTAAGGAAGGAACAAAAGAAATTTATTCGTTTTCATCATCATCGTTTACATAATCCAACTTACGAATCTCAAACAATCTATTTCTGGCTGCCTCTAGCTGCGTCTCTAGCTTGAGAACTTCGACTTGCTGCTCCATTGCGGCGGTTCTAAACTCATGAGGCGACAACTTGGAATAGTCGATTGCACTAGCGTCTTGTTTATTTTTAGACGCCAAAATTTCCTGAACCTTGGCAACCAACGACCGACAAGCACCATTAACCGATTTACTTGCTTGTTCCAATCGTTCTTGAGTCTTTGACATGAACGATGCCTTGACTCGTGAAGCAGCAACCAGCTGCGCAGTCGATGCAGCGACTTCATTAGACGCAACAATAAGTTGTTCTGGAGAATTATTATCACCCAATACACCATCTGCAGTTTCAATCAAAATATTGGTAGCATTGGCGACTGCTTTAGCAGCCGAAATAAGCCCCTCTGTCCATCGATTATGTTTCTTCAAATACGCTGTTCGTGACTGCGTACCACGCCCTTGGGCGACAATTTCTTGTTGACATTCGGTAGCAGCCTTGATTAGCGCCGAAATAGCCTGTGTCACGGCAATAGCAGCAGCAAGAATAGCTTCGTGGACTTGAACATCAAACGTAGAAAAGCCATCGGCAGTTCGTCTCGGATTCTGCATGAGCTGGTTTAGTTTAGCGTTAGCAGCTTCAATAGCTTCTGCAACTCGTTCCATTTCCCGATCAACCACTTCGCCAAGATCGCCATTGGTATCACTAACCACTTTTGGAGCCAACTTTTCAGCCCATTCCGAAAGCGCCTTGAGATGCTTTTGCGTCTCGTAATTGCAAGAAATGACTAGTTCAGTTTTATCTTCTTCGTCCAAATCTTTGAGTTGGTGGCTATACAGCGACTCAAAAAAGAGAGCTGCTGCAAACGCCGACTCACTAGCCGAATCCGTGATACCATTCGCCATGGCGTCATCTTTAGCTAGTCTAGTGATACCCTTGGAATTAACCAGCACATCACACATGGTAGTGGAAAAAGTCGTGACAGTCTTGATGATTTCGGCATGGTCGCCAGATTCATCGCCGTCGGCAATATAATTGTTGAATGCCGTGGCAAAATCATTCGCACTAGCAGACGCCTTTTCAATAACAGACAGTAGGTAGTTTGGTGTCGAGTTCCACATCCCGGCTTGCATTGCAGATTGGAATTCAAAAATAGATTCTTGAATACGCTCGTATCCGGATTGCAAAATAGCATCAACAATACTAACTAGTTTGGTGTTGGAGGATGATGATAGGTTCATTTGTTGCATATGCGCCTCTAGTTGGTCGACAGTTTCCTGCATGATCTCCAATTCGTCTTCTTTATCTCGTAATTTCTGTTCCAGCTCGCTATTGACTGATCCCTTTGACGCATAATCATCGATAATTCGTTGCTTTGCCTTGAGTGCTTCTTCCAATTCAGACAATTCTCGATTATGTTTGGAAATCATTAGCGACAAATCAGACCCCTTGGATTTTTCGGCGTCATTGAGTTTATCCTGCATCATTCGAATTTCTCGTTCTAGTTGTTCAGTCTTATCCTTATGCCCACCTTTCGTCTTGTCCAAGTCGTATCGAGCACGATCCCGTTCCTTGATCAAATCAGCTAGTTCCAGATTCTTCGCCTTCAAGTCTCGTTCCAGACGTTCTCGCTTATCAATAGCTTCTTGAGCCGACGCAGCCTTTGATTGTACCTTTTTGAACTTTTGCAACAAATCCAAATGTTCTTGTCGAAGTTGCGAGTATAACTTTGCCAATGCTTCATATTTGGATTTCCACATGGACACTTGTTCTTGCAAAGATTGGATTAGCTCATTCTTGGATTGCAACTGCAAATCGTTATTAGAGTTGATTTGATTCAATTCATTCTCCAAACTCTTGACTCGTTGATCATATTGTTCCAACAACAACTGACTCTGTTCATATTGACCCTTCAAGTTCAACAAATCTCGTTCCAATTCCGCCGCTCGCCCCTCCGCTTGTCGTTGCATCTGATCTCGCATCAACGCTTCTTGAGCTTGTCGCTGTTGTTCTGCCTGCAGTCGTTGCTGTTCTTCAAACTCTCGTTGTTGCTGCATCGCCAGCATTTGCTGTTGTTGAATCTCCGCATCCCGCTGCGCTTGCAATTGTCGCTGTTGTTCTTCATACTGTTGTTGTTCATTCTGACCCCACCAGTCCGTCATCGATTCAGGCTCATCTTGCTTCGGAGTCGACGCCTGTGACTCTTGTTGCGATGTCGATTGTTGCTGCTGCTGTTGCGGTCGTTTCGGTAGTGCTGGCCCAGCATCGTCATTCTCACCAAACAAGTTTGGTGGATCCTTTGCCAGCTTTGGAATAGTAATCAAACTAGTAAGATACTTGAGACTCGAGCAATCGTAATAAAAATCTTGTAATCGTCGATACTGCGAGTAGTATCTTGTTCTCAACGGTTCCAATGCATCTTCATCATTAGTAGTACTATGCATGGCACGCAGCATACTTGTGGAGAACCGATAAATACCGTAACTTTCAGCTACCATTGGTGTCAAGGACGAAATCTTGCATTCATTTGCTCGACCATGACCAATATTGGAAAACACCAATCGTTGGAAATCGTCAATTGCATCTTGCAAATTCATCAAATCCATAATAGCTTCATAGCCTTCATTCGGGTCGTTGATAGTTCGCAAGGAAATATACTCTTCATATTCAAAAGTACCGTTAAATGCTGGATAATTTCGATGAAAACTTAGTTTCTTGAGCAATAGTCTAACATACTCATGAATCAATTTCGAATAATTACCACCTAGACCTCTTCCTAGAGACTCGATCCAATTAACATGAGCCTGGGCTTCCTTCAACACCGCCATATGCCCTTCTTGCAACACCTTATGAACCGTAATTAATGCTTTAAACACCTGGACTTCATCACCATGTAACGGTTGTAACTTAACTCCGTTCCAAAAGGCTCTACCTGACCGGTGATCCCAGCTGTATACAATACAAGCCCGTACATGTTTTCTCTTGGGCGCTGTTTCATCTGGACTAGTAGCTTTTTTCAAGTTGACACTAAGATCCTGTTCAGCTCGTGTGAGCGCACTAGAGCCTGTCAACGACATGGTTGATTAAAGAAAGAGAGAAAGGGAGAAAAGAAAAGAAAAGTGGTGATATTTGTTTGTTGTTGTTATTTGCACCGCCGCCGAGCCACCACCACCTCTCGAACCTTCCTCCCCCCGCGCTTAACTCTTGTCGCCGCTGCCGGTGGTGGCCGTCAACCGCCGCTTCCCACCTGTTTTTGCTCCCAGCGCGGCCAGCCCAGCCCAGCTGACGTAAAGTAAAATTGGAATTTTCTTCTTTTTCTATTCCCTTCTCTCTCTCTTTTCTTTCCTTCTTTTTCCTTCAACGTTTGAACGACACTTACTCTTGTATTTGACAACCACCTTTCAAGCTCGTTTAAATCTTACAACAACCTTTTTTTGAAGTTCTTTTATTACCTTCTTACCTGATTTTTTTTTAAATTTTATGTCTAATATCGAAAACCTCAAGTCTTTTGGTACGTTCTTTCCATATCACAAACACGTTGCGTCTATTTTAGATATTTACTAACAAACCATACTTTTTTTATAGATCCATTCGCCGATACTGGTGACGACGATACTGAGGCGACCAACTATATTCATATCCGATGTCAACAACGTAACGGGAGAAAAACCATCACCACCGTTCAAGGTGTTCCAAGCAAGTATGACTTGAAGAAGGTCATGAAGGTTCTCAAGAAGGACTTTGGCTGCAACGGTCACATCAACAGCGACGAAGATTTGGGTGAAATCTTGCAATTCCAAGGCGACCAACGTCAAAAGGTTATGGATTTCTTGAACCAACAGTTGCAAATTGATAAGAAGACTATTCAAGTCCACGGGTTTTAAGAAAAAGAGTGTACCGTTTTTTTTATTTATAAAAAAAAAACTACTAT
>JAKTQM010000017.1:6752-18500 GCA_030558825.1 Blastobotrys niveus
ATAGTCGTCGCCATAATCACCATCTTCTCTACGAGCTTTCTGTAGTCTGGTGCTACTAGACATTCCACTCGATGACATGCTGCTTAACCCACTCACTATGCTTCCATTCTTTTTATTATCCAAATGCGACCAATCCCCGGCTTGTAGCAGGATCCGGCTAACTTCCCATGGTTGCTTGGCGAAAACAGTCGCATACAACCGCATGATGGACGACGCCATCCCACTGATAGTATCGCCCGTCTCGCTAAAGTTGACATCCAGGTATACAAAGTTGCCTCCTGTGGCCGCACCGGTGGCGGCAGAGGGTCCGCCACCATCTGCATTGATGCCGCCGTTCCCGGTGGTGAGGAACCGTGAGCTGTTGTTGGTTGATGCTAGACCCATCTCATTATACCCGTTGATAGGCGACCGGAAAGTCGCAGGGTTATGATACGGCCTGAGATTACTCATGATGTATCGTGGAGAGTAGTGGTGAAATGTTGTCTGGGTATTTTGAGGTGGGTTGAAACAAAAAAACTCCGGCCGAAAAAGTATATGGGAAATTTGACATGAGAAAAGGGAATGTAAGGAGATTTTTTACGCGCGGCTAAACACAAAACACAGAAGAAAAAAAATAAACATAGTAATAGTAGTGTAGTAGTAATATAATTATAATCATGGTCTAGTCAAACTTTCCATTAATAGATATAAAAGTTGATATAATACCAACTGTAGTAGTAACTCGTTCTCAATGATCCACAAATAAACTGATACTCCGACCCTTACTTTTGGTAAAGGGACTCCCTCGCTTCGCGACGGATAACTCGTTTTCTTTACCGATTGGAAAAGAATCTTCCAAATCTTCCGCCAATTCATCTGGCGCGAATGACAAGTTGCGTTTGGTCTTGGATGTCGCCTTGAGGGGCTTGCGTTCTGGTGATGACTTGGTTTTATCAATGGTTGATCCGTTATCCTTGGCAGTGTTGTTGATGATAGTCATGGTGGTAGACCCCAGAATACCCTTAGATCGGTCCAAGATTGTATGGTTCAGTCTATCTTCAAACTTGGCAATCCTGTCTTCAATCTTTGCAAACTCTTCCATTCGAATCGACAGCTCGCTCTTCATGAACCCTATATCTTCCCGGAGTTCACCTTTTCGTTGTTGTAACTGGGTGATTTCTTCTTCTAGCTCTTGCTTGATCTTCCTCTGCTTTTCGATTTGCTGGGTATTTGCATCTGCTTCGTTGTTGTTATTGTTATTAGTAGTAGTAGTATCGGCGGTGCGTGTTTCTAATTGTTTGATCTTGTCTTCTAGTTCAGCCACCAGTTTCTTGCTCTTTTCCGCCTCATCCTTGACCTTGCTCAGCTCTTCTTGTGATTCTTCTTTAGCTTTCCGCAACTGTTCAGCGGCGTTAGCCTTTACTTCGTCTATCCGCTCTTGTGAATCTTGTTTATTCGATTGTAGCTGCTTTTCGAGTTCAGCGGCTCGAGCCTCAGCGGCAGCCGCACGCGCGTGAAGTTTTGTAGTATCATCAGTATCGGCATCTTCATCTTCCACTTCGCCCACCACTTCTTGTGCGTTGTTGACATTTCGATTCTTGCCTCCCTTCTTCTTCTTTTTACCGCCTTGGTTATTATTGTTGTTGTTAATAGGAACCGCCGCTTCTTTTTGTTGCTCCTTTTGCAGCTTGGTAGTTCATCTAGTCGTTTCAAAATCTCCTGCGCCTGCTCGCCAAAAGATGATACATCGCCGTATTGGAAGTCGATCAACGACCGAATGTCAGATTGTATTTCAGTCAAGGTCTTGTGGGACTTTTCACCACCTTCAGTGATCTTTTCGTTGACTGTAGAGAAGAATTCGTCCAATTCTGACTTGTTGTTTGGTATCAATGACTCCAACTTGTCCATCAGTTTATCCAAATCAGCCCTGCTGGCGACGTCAGCCTTTTGTTCTTCCTTTTCCTCGTCCTCCTTCTTACCATCCTTCACTTCTTCGGGCTGCTTTGGAATGCTGACATTTTGAACCTCCTGAAGTAGCTTTTCGAACCATTGTGTCGTATCAGCTGGTTTTGTCTCGTCAATCTTGGCAATAATCTTCTCCACCTCACTCTTTAACGTCTCTTCTGATGCGAATGTGTCAATGCTTTTGGAAAGCTGTTCGATAGCAGCACTGTTATCAATGACTTTGACGTCCTTATCGTCGTCGTCGCCTTTACTTTTTGTTGATTCCAACGTTGCTGCCAGTTTTTGAATTTCGGTCATGAACACCTCTTTATCAACTAGCCCCTGTACATCCTTTGCGATCTTAGCGAGTGGTTTGCTGTGATCTATTGGGTCTTTGATATCTGCTAGCTTGTTATTGAGCTTCCTGATTTCTTCCTTCAACATGTCCTTGGTAACGACGTTTTGAATATCTTCGGATAATTTCTCAAGTAAACTTGATTGATCGCTTGGGCTGCTGATACCGTCAATCTTTTCGACCAGTTGTTGAACTTCCTTCTTGACATCCTGACCAATTTCCAAATCATCTAGCTTGGCCATGATCTTCTGGACCTGCTCTTCGTCAATGTCATTGGGCTTGCTGGTACTTTCTTCAACATCCCTTGGACGAGATTCATGCAAAGCATCCACCTTTTGAGACACATCCTTGACCATCTCCGACAGCTTCAATTCCAAATCTTTGATTTTGGCATCACCAAGTTCGCCACTCTTGCGACTGTTGCTGGAAACCTTGGTTTGCAATAGTGCCAGTTCGTCACTTAAAGTTCTCACCGACTTGGTTTGATCCGCTGCAATTCGCTCAACCCGTTGAGTCAAGTTTTCCAGTAGCAATGAGGTTTCTTGAACAGTTGACAGTACTTTGCCGTCGTTGCTGCTCCCTCGCGTCGATGTCTCGTTGTGATTAGACGAAACATGGTCCAATTTCTCCGACAAGGTTGAAATATCATCGATGATTTGACTCAAACTGCTTGATTGTTCAGACGATGTTCGGTCCAGCCGTTGTCTTAACATGTCCAAGTCGTAATCATTGTTAGGAATGCTGTCTTTGATGCCTTGAATATCACTTGCCAGCTTATTATTGCGATACTCAAGCTCGGTAGTAATCTCGTCAATAACACGACTAGCCTCTTCATGGACAGTGCTATTACCATCGCTGCTTCTATTATTACCATTGCTTGACAACAATGTCTTGAAATGCACATCATGACGCTGTAATTGTCTGTTGATCTCTCGCGTACTTTCCAATAATGCATCGGTAACTGTTGCCAACGCGTGTTGACTCTCCTTTTGAGTATCCAAAGAGTTTTTCACCTGCTGCAAGCTATCTCCAACAGCTGATTCGGTGGATGTCGCAACGTCTTCGGTTTTCTTGACATGTTCTTTCAGATACTGCAATGCTACTCCATTGTCTCTGGATCGGTGGGCTAAACCACCAAACTCGATCAACGCCTCCCGTACAGAGTCTTCGACATTTTGCGTTTGTTCCTTCAAGTGTTTGGCGATATCAAGTATCTCCACAAGTTGATCGTCACCTCTGGCCATGGCTGATAAGTTTCGTGAATGCATGCTTCGAACAGGGCTTGGATGTCGAGTTGGGGTTGATGTTGGGTTCAGATTTGGTGAGTCAGGGTGCATTGGCATTGGTGGAGGGTTTCTCGATGGATCAGATGAATCCCAGCTATTATTATTGAATGTTAGCACGATAACTGATAGGCAATAAAAAGGTTGAAAGAAAGCAAAAAGAAAGATATTAAAAAAATGGGGAGGTAAAAAAGAGTAGAAAACCACGATGGGGGTAGAAGACACAAATGTAAACAAGAAGAATTACAATAGTGTACACCTCCGGTAATTAATATCGGTATTTCTTTTGCTCAACTTCAACCAAGGAAAAAAAAACAACAACTTACAATGGCACTTGGCGGTCTTTTAACGAGATCGTCGATTCAGTTCGCTTGATGCTCATCAGCGATTTGTTTTGATGATTTGTCAACGGATTAATCTTCGATTGGAGCGAAAGTCCAAGCTGCGGTTGAAGAGACGATATAGGCGTCTGTTTCGTCTGTTGTTTATCGATTAATTGAAATAAAAACACTTTGAATTCGGTATCACGGTCTCTTTCTTGGGTACCCTTTAATTTCGCCTGATAAGAAAGAGAGAGGTGATGGTGAAACGAAAAGAAAGTAGTCGTCAGATCAGGATATATAAGAGAGAAAGAGAGAGACTCAATAATAATAGTACCAAAAACAAGACAAAAATAAATAAATCGATTCTCTTATAACGGTTCTGGTGTTTGTGTCTGGAATGGAGAAAGGGCTTGATTCTAAAATGAGTGTGTTTATTTTAAGGCAAAATAGCGCGTGTTTGTTTACATTTAGGAGCTGCCCCAAGGTTTTCCGTGACGCGGAGCCCAGGCGAAAGGATAAACAAACCAGCCGCACATATTGTTGTCAGGGCAACTCATATCCCCCTCTTGAGACTTCCTCTGCTCTAGAAATTTTAGCTAGAGACAAAAAAGGGGAATTTCTTTGAGACCAGTCCGTCATTTCATTAGAACCCATAACGGTGGACTCTGATGGATTTATTACTCGACTGACCGGTATAGATTGAAACCGTTAATCAGCGGGAGGTTACATTCTCCAGATCGGAGGAAGGGGGATTATCACTGTGGATGTGTAACAGATTGGATACCATACAGAAAACGTAAGATATAAACTGGCTAGTTCGGGTCTTTACTCAAGAGTTAGACTGTTAGGCTATGATGACGTTCGTTGTTCAAAGATTTGAATTGGATATATCATTACAATATCTATTCTTATGTATTTAGTCGTTTATAGATTTGGTCAATAATCATACCACCATGGCTATGGCTGTTTCAAAGGACCACACCAATAATTGTAGTTTCTAACCCTAAAGGATACTTTGCTGAATAGACTATTTCCTTATTGGGATTCAAAAAAGCCCTAGAAAGCCTCATGTATGGCCTTTCGAATTGCGTGCGCGTTGGGGGTGATGCAAATTGGCGCGCACGCATTGTTCCAAGGCTGCCTCCCAGCTCAGTGCAGCCGGGGCTGGCCAGCAACTGCTCGGTTTGAAAAATTATCACACCTTTATTCTCATACCTTTCGGACAACCCATACGACAACAAACACACAGCACAATGGCCGCCAAATTCTTGAAGTCTGGAAAAGTTGGTATGTGAATGTCGGCGACGACATCCTACATTTAAGCATACCTGGTCTCGATTTTGGAAGGATTGATTTGGAGATTTTAAATAATTGTCTTCCTCGTTAGGACAATTGATCGAACTTTGTCACAGGAATTGGATGGTGAATATTTTCACTGGACATACACTTGTGTGAAGGTCGATGAAAAAGTTTTGTAACTTTTTACTCCGAATTGTTTAATATCCTCCATCGAGAACTTGTATTGCGATTCAGCTTATGGCCATTTGGGGAACTTATATATTATAATTCTTTGAATGGCATGCTGTCATTTTCGTAAAAAGTTTTTGCAAGATGTACTAACATAAGGTTTCTAGCTATCATCACTCGAGGTCGATACGCCGGTAAGAAGGTCGTCATCATCAAGCCACACGATGAAGGCTCCAAGTCTCACCCATTCGGTCACGCTATTGTTGCCGGTATTGAACGATACCCATTGAAGGTTACTCGAAAGCATGACGAAAAGAAGGTTACCAAGCGAACCAAGATCAAGCCATTCATCAAGGTCGTCAACTACAACCACTTGATGCCAACTCGATACTCCTTGGAATTGGAATCTTTGAAGGATGTTGTTTCTACTCAAACTTTCAAGGAACCATCCCAACGAGAAGAAGCCAAGAAGGTCATCAAGCAAGCCTTCGAAGAACGACACAAGGCTGGTAAGAACCAATGGTTCTTCACCAAGTTGAGATTTTAAAAGGATTGCATTTTTTTTGAAAAGGATTTTTTTTATTACGACGAAACTAATATGGAAAGAACGAAGACGAAAAAATTTTTGTTTTAAAAAAATGTATCATTTATCATCTCACGACCTGTTAATGTAATTATTATATAACAAAAAAGTGCTTTTTGTATTTATAAAAACTCTTGACATCCCTGTTATTGCAATTGCCATGATATTTATCCCTCTTTAATCCTACTGATATTGTAATCTAGTTAAAAGTAGATCAAAAGCTCTGAAATATTTTACCCCCAGGTTGATTTTTTGTTCCAAAAATTTGCAGTTCGCCAAAATGTTTCGGCGGGTGTTAATAGGTACACGGAGATATGCTTCGACAAGTAGCGGGTTGAAGAAACCACAGTACAATTTTAAGGCTCTAAGAGCAAATCCAGATGTTTATCAAGATAGTATAGTGCGAAGGGAAGTGACGCTTCCAAATAGAATGCAAATCAGCGACGTTCTAGAAATGTACAATGATCTGATCAGCGCACAAAAAACGAGGAATGAGCTTGTACATGAGCGTAATCAGACGCAAAAGGACTTGGAAAAGGCGATGAAGAGTAAAATCACTGATGATATTGAATTCTACAAGGAAAAGTTGATGGATTTGAAGCAGGATATCAAGCTAGAGGAAGCAAGAGCGACAGAGTTAGAAGGGCCAGTTATGCAAGCAATTGAGTCGATTCCAAATCTCATTTCCAAAGATGTTGAAGCTGAACAACAAGAATTGGAGATTCTCAATCCAGGGAAAAAGGTTGAGGTGGATCCAAAGCGGGATCACTTGTCAATCGCGTTGAAATTTGGCCTGGTGGATTTGGAAGCAGCTGCTAGAGTTTCTGGGTCATCATTCTATTATCTGCTAGGAGATGGGGCCCTTCTAGAACAAGCCTTGATTCAGTATGGGTTGTCGAAAGCCAGACAACACGGTTTTGAAATGATGACTCCTCCTTCTGTGGTGCGGCAGGAGATGACAAACGCATGCGGCTTTAAACCGCGAGATCAGAATGATGAGCAACAGGTATACCTACTAGGAGATAGCAATCTCTGTTTAACCGGCACGGCGGAAATTCCACTAGCTGGGTGGGCCGCTCACAAGACTCTTGATCTTCTAGATAAGGAACCATTGAAGAAGGTCGGCGTCAGCAGAAGTTACCGAGCAGAGGCAGGAGTGAGCGGTAGAGATACCAAGGGTATCTACCGGGTGCATGAATTCACCAAAGTGGAATTGTTCTGTTGGACTGAAAACTCTGTTGAGAAATCTTCTCAGGTGCTCGATGCGCTGCTATCATTGCAAAAAGAAATAGTTAGCGACCTAGGATTATGCGCCAGAGTTTTGAATATGCCTGCTAATGACCTAGGCGCGCCAGCATATAAAAAGTACGACATTGAAGCCTGGATGCCAGGTCGTGGTGATTGGGGCGAGGTCACTTCTGCGTCAAATTGTCTTGATTATCAATCGCGACGAATGCATACAAAGTACACGTTGAAGGACGGTACCACGGCGTTTGCTCATACGCTCAACGGTACGTCAATTGCTGTTCCACGATTGATGGTTGCAATTCTGGAAAATAATTACAATCCGGAGACAGAAACGATCACTATTCCACAAGTGTTACGAAAATGGATGGACGATCGAGAGTATATTAGTGTGAATTAACCGCTGGGCCCACAGTTTAGAGCCAAAGCCGCACCATTGCCTGCGCTCAACCTTCTTGAAGGAGAAAAGAAAGCTAGTAAAGGAGGAAAAAAATGTATTTCTACCGTAGAGCGAATTTTTACGTAAAGCAAAGATAGGATGTAAATACTAGTACTTGCCGTTTCTTTCTTATTTAACCTGATATCTGATAGATCCCAAAATCGTATATGCATATACAGGCATCTTCATGTCTTGGGCAAAAGAGCGCCGATATATGTATAATCGCTTGCACACCGCGTTTTAAACGCCAGAACTTATCCGGACCGTTCCCAATTATTATTCTCTACCGCAAAAAAAAAGCAGCGGGAAAGCAAAGCTGATTTATTTTGTTCGCAACTTGAACATATCACGACCATTGTTCTTTACAAACGCCATCGACAATTTTTTTTTCTTGAATATTGTAGTATCTACGGTATTAGCAGAATTAGAAATTTAAGACTTGGCTAGTTTGCTGAGAAAGGGAGAATACAGAAGAACCTCTTTTTATTGAATCAAAGATTGACATCAACTTGAACAGATAGAGAGAAGTCTTGTTAAACATATATTGCCACTGTATAGACTTTGGCGCTTACAGATTGTATGTTGTTAACAATTATATGGCTTGATATTTACTAACCTATTCTGAGAAGATTGAAACAGAATTATATAAAGCCAAAAGAAGGAGAAGGAAGTTAATATCTGTGTCCAATATTTGGTGTGTGTTGAGGTATGTTAACGAAACCAACTGGCTGTATATCGTGATCCAAAGCTAACATCGACTGCTATTTTTTTGCTCCTAGAAATTGATAAAACAGAAAACATGCACATCAAGAAAACGCCAACAATTCTAAATCGTTCGACGTCTAAGGTACGTTTGTTTATACATGCAAGTTACAAGGTGGCAAGGCTAACATTGAAACCATTTTTACATAGTCGGAGCATTTGGCGGAGTTTCTTAAACAATTGAAGCAGTGTTCAAAGGAAGAGTTTCTCACAAAACTAGATGAATTGGTGAAAGAGGACTGGCATAGACCGCGAGGCGATCTTTGTCTTTGGACGCCTGTTTTAGATCGTATTGATGATATTTTGAATGAAGCCATTACAAAGTACAAGCTTGATCAGAAGAGTTATCCACAACCTATACAACTAGAAGACGATGATGAGCGGCACGTGACGATTGCATTGGAGTTTACGGCGTTTTTGCTGGAGAATAGCTCAAATAGAGGCATTTACAATAGTTTGAAGGAGGTTTCATCGTTTTTGGTATGCATTTCGACTTCAGTTGTAACTGCTGCATTGAAAGTGTGTATGCAAGTCGCAGCTCGAGTACTTCAATCTCGAGTTGGTAGATCCACACTTTCACCAATCAATTCAGAAGCAATGTTCCAACTTGCTACAATGTTGCCATTGTCGCAACGTGATAAGTCGGACAAAGGTGAAATCACATTATTTGACTTTATTGATCCGAATCACGTATGGCCAGAAAGTTGGGCTTCTATTTCTATGCAGTATTATGTACGGTCTCAACAACCAGTCCAAACGCCGGTTACGCCAACTAGACCACAGCCACCAGGGTCCGCCAAGAAAGATAACAGTAACTCTGGCACAGCAGGGACGGGTAACAATAACAATAATAATAATAATAATACTGGCAACACTGAAGGGCTGGTGCCATTGAAACTGAGCGCGAAGGAGATTCATGAGAATAGCACCGAAAAGCTGCTCAAGAAGATTTACAACATTATTCCAGACGAGTATCGACTGAAAGCACTCAACAAGATTAGAATCGCCAAGGCTTGTACAAATACAGAGAAAGGGTTGGAGTATCGTCAACAGTTGTGTAAGATTCAGCTCTTGGCACTAGCATACTGTTTTAGTATCAACAGCGAGAGTGTTGTAGAGTACCGAATTATTTCCAGGTATCGAACCATCATCAAACAGATGTGCGATTTGATAAACTCTGAGCATGGTGATGTTGTACCGGTAGATTTGTCCATGACGGCGATGCAAGCGTTGGAGTATTCTAGTCATCATACAGAACGAGCCCACGAGGTGTTGAATGGCCTGGGTAGTAACGTCAGCCATGGTATCATAATGACGGCTTTGCGCCGACTGTTTTTGGCATTGAAGAATGGTGAAACGATAGACGAAAGATATTCAATGGCCCTATTGTCTTTGACTTTGACGCTACAGGGAGTAGCTCATCAGCTTGCTACTAATGTCACCAGCTCGTTATTGCCATTGTTGTTGGAAATGGTCCAGGTTGATGCTCCTTGTGTAAAGACGCGTGCGTTTTTGGTTGAATTGCTGGATCACTCTGTCAGCGACTCTCAGACTTCATTGAGTCTATTCCAAGAAAACAAGGGCTTGGAGATTATGGTCAACATTGTTCAGAAGGAGATCAACCATGTTTTGGATCCAGATTTCCAGGAAGCTCCTCCGACGCTCTGCCCTGTGGACTATAAAATGTCATACTTTAGATCCCAGTGGATCCGTGCATTGCTGGGGCTCATTTCCAACATTCTGGTTCATACACGAGCGGCTGAGCGGATCAACAATCTGTCGGAGTCGCCGTTTTTGGATATAACCAAGGTTGTCGTGAAGAATGGCGATAAGCTTGGGTACCGAATCTTGTCTTTGAATCTGCATATCTTGAGTAATATGCTGGAAACAGAATCGTCATCGTTTGGTATCATGAATGAGAGCAAAGCACTGGACGTTATTATCGAAGCCATCCCAGATCTGTTGGCGAAATCTTCATTGTATTTCACTCCAATTGCCAAGTTCTTGTCTGCGTTGTGCCATAATGAGCAAGGGTTGAAGATGGTACAAGATCAAGAGCTGCTGAAACACTACTTTGCGGCTTTGGGTCAGAACTTGATCAAGAACGATAGCTTGAAGTCATTGGGTGTGACATTTGATGTTTTGACCAGCGAGCATGCATCGTTACGACCACAAATGATCACCGACGTTCTAGAGCTATTGAAAAAGTTCCCAGAGCAGCTTGCTACAATCACTAATCCAGAGCGGTTTTATTATGTTTGTGAAGTTGTCAGTGACAATCCACAAGTGTCGAATGACGTGATGAATGTGTTTTTACAATTTGTACAGTTTTTTGAAGGGTTTTTGAAAAATCATTTGTCTCGTGTCGAATTCATCAAGCAAAAGGGTGTGAGCTTGCTACTGTCATTATTTGAAATTGACAACTTGCCGTTCGATTTCGCCTACTCACAACCATCTCTGACGCTATGTTATGTGTTGAGATCATTGTTTGACTTGGATATCGACAGTGATTATATTCAGCGCGAGATTTTGACCCATTTGACCAGCAAGATTGATAGAGTGGAAGAGCTGATCCAGCCATTTGATAATGAAACACAAGCTATCCGGACTGAGAATCTCGATGCTATCTTGCGGTCCTTGAGTCAGCTCAATAGTTTGTGTTTTGTGTTGGCACAGGTCATCTTTATCAATCCAGGTACTGGTTACCGAATCATGTTTGTGTTGGATAAAATTGTGGAGCGAACAGATAACATATTCGCGCGGTTGACTAGCATTCAACGATGGTGTGTGTGGCAAGATGCTCGATCATTGGATGGGTTATCTGCGGCTATCATCGAGGCATCCAAGCCGGTGGCAATTGACGCAATGCCACGTCAGTATCGAAGCTTATATGACACGGAAGATTTTAGAAAGACCAAAGAAGCTGAAGGCAAGTTGGAAGGGTCTAGTGAAGCTGAACTAGAATTGTTCAAGAACGTGCGGGTATTCCGATTCTTGGCCCACGCTAATTCGGTTATGGTATCACGACTCTGCTACGAGTTTGCTGTTGTATGCAATAATGAACGGGCCTTGACGTCGAGAAAGAAGAAGAGTCTCAAGATGGCAGAGTACATTGCAACAGCGTTGGTGGAGCATTTGAAGTACGAGCCGGTCGTTGATATTGCCAATGAGACGTATCGAAAGTCTCGGTATCAAACTGTGGTCAATTTGGTTGTTACTATCTTGAGGTCCTTGTTCAAGGTGTGGAATAACAATCCAGGTGCCGCTAATCTTGGTGTATTTGTGTCATTCAAGCAACAGAAGGGTATCGATCTTTTGGGTGGTGTTCTGCGTGCTTTATGGGATTTGCCAGCTGAGAGTGATGCCAA
>JAKTQM010000029.1:6047-31995 GCA_030558825.1 Blastobotrys niveus
GACATGATGAAGACATATCATGGTACATTGAACGACATGAACGTTTCATCTGCATTGGGGTTTTTGTTCCTGGGTGTAGGATGCATCTTGTTCCAACCTCTAGCACTGAAGTTTGGCAGACGACCAGTCTACTTGCTGGGGTCTGTGTTGAGTATCGTTGGTGATACCGTTCTCGGTGCATGCAACTCCTTGGCATCGTTGTATATTTCCAATGTCCTTACCGGGTTGTCTGCTGCTCCAGTGGACTCGTTGGTGCAAATTTCCATTACTGATACGTTTTTCTTGCATCAGCACGGCCGGAGGTTGAGTATGTATTTATTTGCATTGTATGCTGGGTCATATTTGGCGCCAATTGCTGCAGGGTACATCACGGAAGGTCAGGGGGATTGGAAATGGTGCGCATGGTGGTTGGTCATTATCAATGGTGCATTGTTAATTGTACAATTGGTAAGTATGGATGAGACTCTATACAAGCGGAGATACGACAGTGGTACAACCACGCCTTCATCTTCAAAATCTATTGCCGAAGCCGAAGTAGAAGAAGTGCAGCAACAGCAGAGTGGTAACGGTACACCGTCTAGCAACAGTCGGCCATCTCCACCTCCGTTGAAACCGTACTGGCAACGAATGAAGTTTTTCAGTCTAGAACATGGCAGCGACAAGTCACTGCTCACATTGTTCTGGCTACCATTTCCTACCTTGCGGTACCCGGCCGTGGTATGGTGCTCGTGCATGTACGGCATCCAAATCTGCTGGCTGTCATACACAACAATTACACAATCAGAATTCTTTTCTGCACCGCCATACAACTTCTCGACAGATGCGGTTGGTCTAACCAACTTGGCATCGCTTATTGGTGCGTTTTTCGGTATGATGTACGGATCAATGTCGGATTACTTCCAATTATACATGACAAAGCGCAATAAGGGTATCTTCGAGCCGGAATTCCGACTATGGTGTTTGGCAGGCAGTGGGTTGATTAATACCGCGGGGATTCTGATGTATGGCCTGGGATGTCATTATGGAGTCGAATGGGTGTTCCCCGTGGTCGGGGTTGCGCTCATCTCATTTGGTATCAGTGGGTCAGGAGCCATAGCCCTGACCTACGCCGTGGATTGTTATCCAGCCCAAACAGGTGTTACAATGGTTATTATCTTACTCATTCGTAATTTGGTAGCCTTTGTCTTCACGTTCGTGTTCCAGTACTGGCTCGATGGAATGGGTACGCTGAATACAACGATTATGTTGGCGGTGATTTGTTTTGCAGCCAATTATTCTTTTCTGCTGTTTACGAAATGGGGTAAGTTGTGGCGACGAAACAGTGCCAATGTGTATTATAATGCAATTGAATCGTTGAACTATGAGTAGTGTATTTTAGAGGTAGTTGATAGTATAGTAGCTTTATAGTGCGCTACCAGATAATGAATAGTTATAATTGTTTTGACTACACGCCGCACAGGAACAAAAACTCTGAGCCGCATGACAACAAACCTTTTTGGGCCCCAAGTCCCAATCAACGCCAAACCAAAACATTCACTTTTTTCTTTCCCTTTCCTCGATCAAGACACTCTTCAAAACACGCCGCCGGCATAATAAACACAAAAATACCCACACCAATGTCGTTTGAAAACTCACCATTCGCCAAATCTCTATACATATCAGGCACACCAAGGAAGAACGCGAAGGACATTACCTCGCCATCATCTACTACACCTGCAAAGCTACAATTTTCACCATCAACACCTAGCCGGCAGATACACTCCAATCCTAGTAGTCCACGGACACCATTATCGCAAACTACACCGTCCTCTAATACACCACAAAAACCCACCAGTGCAAGCAGAGCTTCCACCAACAATTACACACCTAATGCATATAAACCACAGACGCCTACATCGATGCCTACTGGGTCGTGGAAACATCCATCGTTATCAACGGTACGACGGCGTACCGTGAATAAAGAGCTGGTGCTTAAAAAGGTGCTGATCAATTCTGGTGTATTGGCATCCATATATTTCTTATTTAAATGGTTCAACATTGCGTCGATTGAAGCTGATTGGGGTAGTTATTTGGTTTATTTGTCGTACTTTTTGCAGTGTCTAAGCGGGTATAATATCGTGTTTGGGCTGTATCAATTGTTTGGTCCACAAGATCGGTTTGATGAGCTGCCAATGACGCCTACCCAGCGGAAACTGTTGGGGTTGCCAGAATCACCAACTGCCAAGGAAACGAAGGATAAACCAAGTCCACCAAGATATCTCAAGTCGTCTCCGCAAACGCGTATTTCTCCGCGACCATCTCCATTGTCGAAATCTACCAGTAATAAGAACGCTGCTGGATCGCCTTTATCACATAAATCTCCGTTCCAAAGCAATGCGTCTCCTTCGCCATCGAAGATGAAGAGTTTGCTAGGCGGAAATGGCAGCAACAATGCTTTGAACACTACTACGCCTACAAAGCCTGGCTTGTTTGCAAACAATACTAACACCACCGCTAACAACAATACTACAACCAATGCCTCTTCTAGCAATACCACTGATACCCAAATTTCCTCTCCGATTAATAATAATACTGCCAACACTACCGGTACGCCATTTACGCCGACGGGTCGATATATGTACATGTCCGAATCTCCAAACCGACAGAGCTCATTACGACGGTTGTAGTTCAAAAAAGTTTGTCCAAAAAAACACTATGTGTCTTATTAATGTATATCTATAATCATCTTTACGTCTATTCTTTACCACGTAATGTACACTCTAGAATTCAATTCCAATGAGTTGGATGCAAAAACTCAACCTTCTTCTTCAATTCTGGGTCAATGCCGCCTGGAGCAGTAGACAAGGCAAACTTCATGGAACCTTGCAAAGATTGGAACGCACCAGCCTTCAACTTTTCTTCCAAGGTGGCCAAGATGGCTTCAGTCAATGCTGAAGCGTTGGCACTGTTAGCCTTCAAGTTACCAACCACTGTCTCGACGGTAACTGGCTCTTCACCTTCTCTCCAAGCATCATAGTCAGTGGACATGCAAACCATTTGGTACGCAATCTCTGCTTCCTTGGCCAACTTGGATTCCGGCAAACAGGACATGTTGATAACAGCACCATCCCATGACCGATACAATCGTGATTCGGCACGGGTAGAGAAGGCTGGTCCTTCCATACACACCAAGGTCAAATCCTTACCGGCAGTCTTTCGAGAATGCAATCTAATTTCTTCACCATCCTCACCCTTGAGCACGTGGGCAAAGTTTGCAAGCACGTCACCCAATTCGTCATCGAATGGGTCACCGAACCCGGCGTGGCACACAAACCCAGTATCGAAGAAAGTAGATGGTCGAATACCCTTGGTTCGGTCAATAACTTGGTTTGGAATAACAAAATCTCGTGGTCGGATTTCTTCTTGTAAGGAGCCTACAGCTGAAAAGGCAACGATAGCTCGTACACCAATATGTTTGAATGCGGCAATGTTGGCTCGGGTTGGTACGGTGGTTGGGGTGAATTCATGATGTTCACCGTGTCGACTCAAGAATGCAATTGGGAACCCAGAGGCGGTTCGGGAAATGGTGATTGGAGATGATGGTTTGCCCCATGGGGTTTCGATAGTGAGTCTAGCCACTGGCTTTAGGCAGGACATGGAGTACAGACCGGTACCGCCAATGATACCTAGCAAGACAGGTTCTGGAAATGATGTGGTTAATTTTTTCAAACTTGATATCCTTAGCATGTTTAGATTACGAACCGTTGAATTCAGTTGGTAGATTTTCCATGATGGTTGTGATAGATAAGTGATAAGTTATGGTTATCAGTGAATAAGTGAGAAAGTGAAAAAAAAAAGAAAAATTTGGAGAGGATCTTAAACCTAAAATGGAGCGGCGTTGACTCAACGGCCCCCCGTCGGTGATAAACGGCGTTAAGCATCATAGAGAGGGGTACTATCCACTGCCAAGGAATATATAGATGACAAGTGATGTTTATATTGATAAATAATAGGCTACTTTTATATAAGAATTTATGCAGTGGCTTCAGGTTCTAGATCTTTGTACTCATCGATAGTATTCTTGAGTACTTCTCGTGCATCGTCAAACTCTTCTAACCCATTCTCAAACATTGGCTGTTTCTTATACTGGTCCAAAAACGCGCCGCGTTTTCTCAACCGGTCGTATTGATCCAAAATTCGTTTAAATAGAGATGTCACAGATGTATGATTAGCCAGCATTAAGCCAGAGATTCGTGACGTCGATGCCACGGGCAAGTATGGAGAACGTCTGGCCAGCGAGATTTGCAATGAAGTTGGTGCTGAAGGGATGAAATTGGCCAAGTTTCGTTCTCGGATTCGTAGTAGAGATTTATGGATATCAGTTGGATCGACATCACCCTGGATGATATTGAGCAAAGAGATATAACAGCTAGTCTTGCTTTGGCCCGTGCTAACCATTCTGTTCTTTGGTTGTAATAGCCGCCTCATGACATCCAGCACCGTCGTCTTGCGTACCAGCTTGGCTTGGTCGACTGTATCGTTAGTGAATGGTGTGTAACTAGTCATCAAGAAATGACATTTTGGGAATGGGATTAAAGATGCCATGATGCTAGCCAAGTCATTGTGTAGATACCCTGGGTATCGCAGCGTCGAGGTGCTAGCCGACAGTACTGTCGATACCAGCTGGTTAGTCTGTGCAAATGTAGGCGACTGTACGTTCAATGTATCGGCGGCGATTCGAGTCAACGCCCCATTATCCAATACTGTGACGGCATCAGCATAATGCGCGAGCCGTTTGAGTGTCAACACACTATTATACGGCTGTACTACCACATCAGATACTTGCTGACTTTCCGGGAACACGGAGTAAGTTTGGATCAACTTCTTAGGGAACCGGTCATTGAGTCGTTCTAGCAAAAAACTGCCTACACCAGACCCAGTACCACCAGCAATAGAATGTAAAAGCATAAACCCTTCCAAGGAATCACTCCCATCTGCTTCTCGATCCAGCATATCCATTAATTCTTCGAGGATGGTTTCGCCGTAATGGTACCCGGTGGCCCAGATATTACCCGCGCCCCCACCTTCCTTGGATAAATAAACATTTTCGGGGTTGAATAGTTTTGAGTGTTTACCAGTGGTGATTGAGTTGATTACCCGAGGTTCCAAGTCGACAAGGATAGCTCGAGGAATGTACCGTGTGTCGTCAGATTGATAGAAGAATACATCTTTTCTGTCGCCGCCATTCCCCTCTGTTGCGAATGGTTCTAGTGTCCCATCGGGACTGATGCCGTGTTCTAGACAGAGCTGTTGCCAAAACTGGTCGCCGATTTGGTTACCACATTGTCCTGTTTGGATGGTGATTAGCTCTCTATTGAAAGTTTCAAGTTAGCCCCCTTCCCCAATTGATTAGCCTCCAATTGACATGCAGTGATCTTCTCAAGCTTATCTTTACATACCGTGGCATTAATAAATATAGATCTGTTTATAATCTGTAGATTGATGGTGGAAGAAAAAAGATGTGAGGCGACGCGTCTTCCAAAGTGCGCGCTTAGGTAAGTTCTATTATCCCAAAGAACAAATTTATCCCCCCCAACCGGCCCCCACCTGCCGCCGTTTTAATAGCTTCTACCGGCGCCGCTGGGCTTAGATAGTCTAAGAGATCTATGGATATGGCCGTATAATGTTGTACGACTTAAACGATGAGATATGACTTATATCGACTCATCGATTCTTTTTAATCAAAGATTTGAAGACATCATTGGCTATCCCCAATTGTATTTCCAACCTTATTAGAAATCAATTTGGATCCCCGTTTTTGGAGATGCTCTTTTTCCGGCTAATTCTCTCCGCAGAAGGTGATGGAACTAAATTATCCGGCTTCTCCAAAACAGTTTTGCGGGGACAAATTGGCAAAACCACCCGCAACTATATAAACCGCATCAATTCCCCTTTTTCAAATTTTTTTTTCTTTTCTTCCTCATCTATAATTATTTATTTATATCTACACCAACAGTAAAACAAACAAACAAACAAACATCATGGTCCAAACTCCAACTATCAAGCTTAATTCCGGTTACGAAATGCCATTGGTTGGCTTCGGTGCCTGGAAGGTCACCAAGGAAACATGCGCAGATACCATCTACAATGCCATCAAGAGCGGCTACCGATTGATTGACTGTGCTCAAGATTATGATAACGAAAAAGAATGTGGTCAAGGGTTGAAGCGAGCCATTGATGAAGGGATCGTCAAGCGAGAAGACATGTTTATTACTTCCAAGCTCTGGAACACTTTCCACGCCAAGGAACATGTCGAACCAATGCTTCGACGAACTTTGTCCGACTGGGGCTTGGATTATGTCGATTTGTTCTTGATCCATTTCCCATTGGCTCAAAAATATGTCGATCCAGCTGAACGATACCCACCAACCAACGTTAACGATGTTGAAAAGGGTATTGCCTACTACCAAAACACTCCATTGGAAGAAACATGGCATGCTTTGGAAGAATGTGTTCAAAAGGGATTGGTCAAGAGCATTGGTATTTCCAACTTTAACGCTGGGTTGGTTCGAGATATGTTGACCTACGCTAAGATCCCACCAGCTGTGTTGCAAATCGAACACCACCCATACTTGACCCAAGAAGCTTTGGTTGATTATGTGCAATCTCAAGATATTGCTATTACTGCCTACTCTACTTTTGGTCCTCAATCCTTCTTGGAAATGGATCATGAAGTTGCTAAATCAACTCCATTGCTTTTGGAACACCCAACTGTTGCTTCCATTGCTCAAAAGCATGATCGAACGCCCGCGCAAGTCATTTTGGCATGGGCTGTTCAACGAAAGATTGCTGTCATTCCAAAGTCTAATAACCAAGGCCGATTGGAACAGAACTTGAAGTGTGCTGAAGTTCAATTGTCTGATGAAGAATTGAAGCAAGTTTCCAGCTTGAACAAGGATTTGCGATTCAACAATCCAAAGGATTGGAACCCACCAGTACCAATTTTCTAAAAAAGGTTTGTTTATATGATGAGATAGATAGC
This sequence comes from Blastobotrys niveus, assembly GCA_030558825.1. Classification (NCBI taxonomy): domain Eukaryota; kingdom Fungi; phylum Ascomycota; class Dipodascomycetes; order Dipodascales; family Trichomonascaceae; genus Blastobotrys; species Blastobotrys niveus. The sequence continues at coordinate 13,069 of JAKTQM010000029.1, forward strand.
TGCTGTCAGTAGATTAAAATGTCAGTAAAAATATTATTTCACACTTTCCTTGAAAGTTGAACCTTCTTCTTAAGCGAAACCACTATTAGCGAATCTCTTTGCTTTTCATTGCCTTATATGGATAATGATCCTCGTCTATACTATAACGTCGGCGGGGCACCATCTCCGCACACCTATAAAAATACCCAACCTTACCTTTTCGCTCTACTACAAACACTATCTTCCAAAAAATGTCTCTAGCTCAATCTTTGAAAGTTGCATTGATCCAATTCGTTGCTGGTGCCGATAAAGCAGCAAACTTGAATACAGTTAAAGCAAAAGTCACCGAAGCAGCAGGCCACGGCGCAAAGTTGGTTGTCTTGCCAGAATGTTTCAACAGTCCATATGCCGTCACTGCATTTCCTCAATATGCTGAAGCAATCCCATCTGGAGAAACGACACAATTCTTGAGCGACCTGGCCAAAGCAACAAATACTTTCCTTATCGGTGGGTCTATCCCAGAAAAATCTGAAGACAAGTACTACAACACGAGTCTATCATTCAATCCACAAGGGGATATTATCGCCAAACATCGAAAAGTGCATCTATTCGACATTGATATTCCGGGCAAGATCCGATTCAAGGAAAGTGAGATTTTGACTGGTGGTGATAAAGCTACTGTATTCGATATCGAAGGTTACGGTAAAGTTGGGCTAGGTATTTGTTACGATATCCGATTTACTGAACTGGCGGCTATTGCTGCCCGAAAGGGAGCGTTTGCAATGATCTACCCAGGTGCTTTCAATACCACCACTGGTCCATTGCACTGGCATTTATTGGCTCGAGGACGAGCTATTGATAACCAACTTTATGTGTTGACTGCATCTCCAGCACGGTCCCCCGATCCTAATGCTTATCAAGCATATGGTCATTCTCATGTGGTAGACCCATGGGGCAAATCGGTAGCCGAGGCCGGTGAAGGCGAAGAGACTATCTATGCAGAATTGAAACCAGAAGTTATTCAAGAATGTCGAAATGGGATTCCATTGATTAAGCAACGACGTTTTGATGTATATACAGATGTGTCTGAATCTGCAGTACTTAGTGATAAATAAGTAAATAAATGAAAAAGAAGGATAGCAACGTGCTAGTTCGTTTGTTTTAGATAAGATTAATACATCTTTGGGAGAGAGAAGATTATGTGTGAAATTGCATTGTTTTTGTGTTGATGTTTTTTTTTTTCCCCTTTCTCTCTTTTCCCGCTTGGACCATTGTGGATTTACTATCTTTCTTTCTTTTATAAAGACCTCACATCATGGACAATAATGATATAGAGATTATGAACTTTAGACGCAGGGCGCCGTCAAATGCATCATCAAAATCCTCAGTGACGGATTCACTAGTAATAGATCAGGTATGTTTTTCTTGTTGAAAGGAATGCCACTTTTTCGATATTCGGATAACTAACATCCATAATGTTTTAGGAAATGGACGCGTTGTATGATTATTTATCAAAGGTTATATTATTAGGACCGTCAGGATGTGGTAAATCCTGCATGTTACACCGGTTTGTTAGAGGAGATTGTAAGTAAACGAACCCCTGGTGGCCATATTCCAACTCTATGGTAACAAAGGCTAACGGTTTTTTTTTCTTTCACAACAGGGAAGGTACTGTCAAGTCAGACAATAGGAGTGGAATTCTCATCAAAGATTGTCAAAGTTGGGTCAGGACTTCGCAAACAAGGCATGAAACTACAGTTATGGGACACTGCGGGTCAGGAACGATTCAAGAGTCTTACACGCGGGTACTATAGAGGAAGCGCTGGAGTGCTGCTAGTATATGACGTGACCAACCGTGAATCATTCGAAAAGCTGCCCGAGTTTCTCGAGGATATACGAGCATTAACAACACCCAATGTGTCAATTGTGATATGTGCCAACAAGTCAGACCTAGAGCATGAAACTGATCCTACACAACTGGTGCAATTATCCGAAGCGCAAGAATTTTGCTTTTATAACGGCAACTTGACGCTACTACAAACATCTGCATTAACTGGCGAGAATATTGAAGAGGCGTTCCATAAACTAGCATCCATGATATTAACCAAAGTGGAACTCGGCACGATAGATCCGGATGATAACGATAGCGGCGTGCAGTGTGGAGATTTGCCGCAGTGGGACATTGGGACTGTATCGAGGTCACAGGGCCGGTCGCTCATGACGCTTCTGGGCGGTAGACGTACTGGTGCTACTAGAGATAACCGGTCATTGGTGAATATTGATAATCGTACAGGAAGTGTTCGATTCGGATGTTGTGGATGAACATGAACATGAACATGGGGCTTGAGCATGATGCCATTTAGTAGATGCGGCATACACACCCCTTTTATTATTATTATTTTTTTTTATTATTTATTTGAAATTTCTTTAATACTTTACTACTTTCCTAGTTTGGAGAGTTGTCTTCAGCAGCTAGACTACATCTGAATCTCTACAAGCAGGCTACCAGATGGGGTTTGAGTTTAGATGGAGCCGTGCGCCTTTCTGCATCTCATCTAGTTGGACCCTGATTCCGATCTATTTGGTTTTTTTCCTGGTTCATTAGTGTCTAGATAGTCTAGTCCAATCCACATCTTTGGATTTGCCCTCGTCTAGCAAATCATACGATATTATAGCATAGCAGAGCTCGGTGCACCGACGGATACCATGTAGTATATCCACATCGCTTAGCATAGTATATACTATTACATATTTCAATCTAATATATTTAATAGCCAAAATAACAAGCCCTTTTTTCTTTACTACATTACCAAGATCTCCGATTTTACGATGGAATATAATTTGTGGCTCAATGCCACGTCGTGGTGGTCGTCGCACGGGCCGGGTTGCCGCACACCCCACCAAACCAAACAACGCACAAACTAATTTCTAGGGGCTTCTCTCTCTTCCCCTCTTAGGAGACCTTATAGCCCACGGATCTTTTTTGCATGTCATAGATATCTGCAGTAACGTAACGTAACTTACAGAGGGCAGGCAGGGAATATAATTATTATTGTACTATAAGAAAAGAAATCCTGATTCCCGCCTCCCCCAGAAGCAGCCAGCATAAAATTTAATTTTGTTTGGGCCCTGGGGTTTTTTGACTATAGTACCAACCACCGGAATTTTTTTTTTCTTTCTTTTCTCTCTTTCTTGTTGCAAGAAGGACAAAACACCAATAAAAAAAAGGGATCTCCATATTAAATATTATATTTGTTACCAAACCAAACCGCGTCTAAACTAAACTTTTTTTTTATATTATTATTTCTATATTTTTACTACTCTTTTACTTTTCTTTCTCTTTCAAACACCTTTTTGTTTTCTTTCATCTAGACGCTGATTGATTAACGACAAACGCACACAACTAACACACAATCGTCTTGTTCTTCTCCAATGGCAACTTGTTTGAATTGAAAACCGGCCAGCATATATTTATAAACAAATCGAATCAGAACAAGCATTGTAATTTAAGTTTTTCAAAATACCACCAGCAGCAGTAAAATATAAACGAGAGACAAGGCCAAAAGAAAAAAAAAAAGCAGAAAGGATCACAAGTCCAGCGCGCTTATCAAATTTACTAGTCGCAGCTTGTCGTCAAAACCTATAATTTAAAAAACGGAATATCACACAAAGTGGGGAGCGTTTTTATTTATATTGTAACGACACAATGGAACAAGCTTCGTATAGCAACCAGCATAGAAAGAGCACAGATAGTGATAGAACAGCACAGTCATCACGATCAACTTCAAGGCAGAATTTATTTAAACGGGCACAACTGTATGTGATCAAATAACCCTCTGCCCCCTTTCAACAAAAACGTGTACCTGGCTAACTTTTTCCTTTCATTTTTAGATCGGACTTTAATCCTTTTAGTAATAGCAGTTCGACACCGAATACGCCTTCGATTGTGACGGATAATGAGTATGTTGTAGATCCTTTGGAGAATGCTGTGTCACCAACAACGCCGTTGTTCAATCAGCAACAACAACAACAACAACAGCAGCAGCATCAACAGCATCAACAGCATCAGCAATATCAACAATACCATTCTCAATCACTTCCATTTAATCAGTATTCACGACAACAAGGACATTCCAGTATAGACTCACAAATGAACTCTTCGCATCACCATCTTTCGAATCCTCCGTCGTTTCCGCCGCCACCGCCACCGCCATCGTCTCTACAACCTCCGGCTCCACCATCGCCAGCCAGTTCGATACAGCAAGAACGTAAACACAGTAGGACGCCATTCCATCGGCTAAGAACGGCGTTGTCGAATGCCCATTTGGGTAAGAAGGCGGCAGCGGCAAATAATACCCAGAATGCATCATCATCATCAACAACAACAACGACGGATTCGAGGCGGGCGTCTCCGGAAATGAACAGTTACGAAGCGCCTCATGCACTAGCATCAGCATTACATCCTGATTATAGACGACCATCGCATGCTTCACAAACGACACAATCGTCGACAGGGTCGCGTCTATCGCATACTGAGGGGAGTAGTGCTGAAAGTCCCATGATGCATGGGTCAACATCATTACCACAGAGTTTAGATCCAAGTGAGTTGTCACTGATTACAAATATGCCCAATCATACGAGTTTACTGGAGTCGAACCAGTATAATAATAACAAGGGTCCAATTTCATATCCAGATCCTGTACGTATATCCCCCTCTTATCATCTATGGAGTGTGAAGAAGATACAAAAAACTAACCGTTTATCTTTATTGTAGGAACAAGTGTTGGATACCAAGACTATGAACCAAGAACATGCTAGGATGATGCAGGAATATGAAGATTCGATACGGTCAGACTCAATTGCATCGGCATCGATCAATGAAAAGCCAAAAAAGCATAAAAAGTCGTTTTTGAACATTCTAAAGAGACGAGAAAGTGCAGCTGATTTGCAACATCGCAAAGAAAAAGAAGCCAGTGGCATGTACAAACTGCGGCATAAAGCATCTGAATCGTTTCTTCCATTACGACAAACATCCGGATCGTCTACATTTCAGCAGCAACAAGCAGGGCAGTTTCAAAAAGCACCTGCAAAGCATCATTATCATTTCCCATTGCATAAGGCTAGTTTTGGTTATGACCGGGATAATAATCAGAATATACCACGGCCAGAAGTACGACAGCGCAGCAAATCGTCAAGCTACCATCCCTCTCAACAGCAGCAACAACAACAATCGTCCAAACCACTTCCACCGGTGCCTGGTGTGCCGCACTTGGATAGTCTACCGCCTGATTTACTCAATGATTTTAGAAGTTCACGAATGTTCAATCTTGATACGAATTTGAATCAGATGCAAGGTATAGTACAACAAGCAGATCAACCCAATGCTACAGCTGGTGCTACCAAGACTGGTCGCCCGACAAGTTCGCAGAGTCTTGATGCTACAAACTATCGATACAATTCATATGACTCGGCTGTTACTAATGGACAAGCTATTACTACTGACGGGATTGTCAATAGCGACGGCACTACTGTTTCCGGAAAAACCACTACTAACACCAATGTTAATGCAACTAATACTAACGATAACAATGGCGGGGTCACTGACAAGGATAGTGTTGATCCAAAGGCTGCAACAACGACGACGCAACCAGCGGTATCAAAATGGACCGCACCTGAAAGCTGGGGAGTGGTGGCAAGCAAACCACCGGTGGAATTGCCAAGAATTCAGCGCACGGATGAAGATGGCAAGACTGAAAGTGGTGGTGAAAGTGCTAATAAGGACGATACGCCGACGTGGGGTGACGGGTTTGATCAAGATAAGCAGATTCGTAAAAAGACCAATCACTGTCTGCGAGTGTTTCGAGAAGATGGGACATTTGGTACCTTGTCTTGTTCAATTGACGTGACTGTTAATGAGTTGTTGCAATTACTGGGGAGAAAGTTCTTTTTGAATTCGGTTACGGGTTATGAATTGAGTGTGAGGACTGGTGGATTGACAAGGATTCTGGAGTCGCATGAAAAACCGTTACTGTTTCAAAAGATGTTGCTTGAGTTTATGGGGTATACAGAGAATGATCGATTGGGGGATGTAGGACGAGAGGATTTGAGTTACCTATGTCGATTTGAATTTGGTCGGTCGGCCATGAAGGCGTTTACACCTGAGGAAGAGGCTCTCATGACACGGGATTTTGTTAATGTGGAGTTGCCAAAGATGAATTTGCAGACTATACCGATTGTGTTTTATCAGCATACTGCGGAGATTGTCAAGCTTGATGTGTCCAAGAACCCGTCCATTTCCTTGCCGTTGGATTTCATCCAGGCATGTACAAATTTGAAGACGGTCAAGTTCAATGATAATCAGGCACGGAAATTCCCGGCTAATATCGATAAGGCTACGCGGTTGTCCAATTTGGATTTGTCAAATAACCTCATTTTGGAGCTGGATCATGTCAATTTTTCGAGTTTTACTAATTTGACGGTACTGGATTTGCAAGGCAATCGGTTGAACCAAGTGTCGCCAAGTATTGTCAATTTGGTGCACTTGACACACTTGAATCTGTCGAGTAATAATTTGGTACGAATTCCCGATGAATTGTGCCAGCTTGAAACGTTGATTGAGCTAGACTTGTCATTCAATCATATTAGTTCGTTACCGGATGATATTGGTGCATTGGGGAATTTGGAAAAATTGCTAATGACCAATAATGACTTGACTGTCAAATTGCCAGACTCGTTTGATCGGCTACGGTCATTGCGGGAACTTGACGTGCGGTATAATAAGCTGCAGAATATTGATATTCTAAGTCGGCTGCCTAAACTCGAAGTGCTGTATTGCTCCAAGAATTCTGTGTATTCATTTGACGATTCATTTGAGCGGTTGAAATTGTTTTACTTTGACCGGAATCCTATTACTCGTATTGCATTCAAAGAAGTTCATGATAGTCTTGCCGTGTTGAATCTGAGCAAGGCAAAGCTGGCATCATTACCGGAGAATGTTCTGGAGAAGATTCCAATGGTGGAAAAGTTGGTACTTGACAAGAACCATTTGGTGACGTTGCCGCCACATATTGGTCGACTTAAGGAATTGATGTCATTGAGTGTGGTTGGTAACAAGTTGTCTGGGTTGCCACCGGAAATTGGTCAGTTGCAGAAACTTGAGATTTTGGATCTGCATAGTAACAATCTCAAGAGTTTGCCAGAAGAGATTTGGAACATGTCGTCATTAAAGGTATTGAACGCGTCGTCGAATCTGTTGGATGCCATTCCGAGTCCAAAGTTTCACTTGTCGAGTGTGTCGAGCGGTAGCACGTATCGCGGCAACAACAACAATAAGAATGGTAATAACAGCAATGGGATTGACTCAAACTATGAACTGCGAATGAACAGTCCTCAAGATCAAAAACGACGAATATCGCAGTTTTCAAGTACTTCTTCGACAATGTCGCCGAAGGAAATTGTATCACGACGAGGATCAGCGTTCCCACCTAATAGCGCCGCAGCAGCCGCAGTAGCAGGTACCTCACCTCCATCTCGAATGGGTAGTCTAGGTGATGGCGAGTTTGAAACGATTGATGAGAATGCATTGAGTGATGAAAATAATAATGATTCTCAACCGCGAGGGTTGGCTGATTCGTTGTCTGTGTTGAGTTTGGCCGATAACCGGTTACAAGATGAATGTTTTGGCCCCATTTCGCATTTGTCGTCGCTGCAAATTTTGAATTTGTCGTATAACGATTTGCTAGAAGTTCCAATGGGGGCATTGAAGATGTTGCCGCATTTGACGGAGCTACATTTGTCTGGTAACGGGTTGAGCGGGTTGCCAAGTGATGATTTTGAACATAATCAAGCATTGCGAGTATTCCATGTCAATGGTAACAAGTTGCATTCGTTGCCGGCTGAATTGGGCAAAATGCCGCACTTGTCGGTGTTGGATGTGGGGTCCAATAACTTGCGGTATAATATCAACAATTGGCCGTATGATTGGAATTGGAACTGGAACTTGAGTTTGAAGTACTTGAATTTCTCTGGTAATCAGAAGCTTGAAGTGAAACGGGATCCATTGCGAGGTATGCGGGATACTGGTGAACGAAATTTGAGTGATTTCACGGTGCTAGAGAACATTCGGGTGTTGGGGTTGATGGATGTGACCTTGACGATTCCGTCGGTGCCTGATCAGACGGAGAATTGCCGTGTTCGTACATACGGGTCGTCTGTCTTGCAAATGAAGTATGGTATGGCGGATAGTATCGGGTTCCATAATAACCTGTCTATCATGGATATGGTAATTGAACGGTTCCGAGGTAACGAGAAGGAAGCAGTGTTGGGGTTGTTTGACGGGCGTAATGCCACGGAAGCAGCTAATGGTAACAAGGTTAGTAAACTGATCCAGGAAACGTTTGGTGGATGTTTTGCCGAAGAATTGAGCAAGTTGCGAGAAGGTGAAACGACACGAGATGCATTGAGACGAGCGTTTTTGTATACCAATAAGGAGATTGGTAATACTACAATGTTGCCAACAGAAGAGATTGCCCATAGTTCGATTGCTCATCGATCATCTACGGCTGCTAATCTTAACCCACAAGACCGAATGAGCGGGTCATGTGCTACTATTGTGTATGTCAACGATAATAAGCTCTATGTGGCTAATGTTGGTGATTCGATGGCGATCATGACCAAGTGTACTCTGGGTGAATACCAAGTGCTGACCAAGCGACACGATCCTACCAGTCAAGAAGAATTGGCTCGAATTCGAGGTGGTGCTGGTGTAGTGAGTACCACTGGTAAACTTGATGGTATCTTGGATGTATCGCGAGCTATTTGGTTTTACAATTTGATTCCGCATATCCATGCTGCTCCATCTATTTTTGAATACGACTTGACAGGGTCGGAGGAGTACTTGATTATTGCCAGCAAACAATTGTGGGAATATGTGTCATTTGAAAATGCATTTGATGTGGCACGGACGCAGTTGCATAATCCAATGCTTGCAGCGCAAAAGTTGAGAGATTTTGCCATTGCATATGGATGTACCGACAAAATTATGGTGCAGGTGTTGGCAGTTGGTACCAAGAATAACAAGAAATCGGCATTGTTACCGGGGAGAGCAGGCAGCAGTAGTGTTGGTGGTGGGTTCAACTATGGACGAATCCCAGGGTACGAAGAAGAACTGTTCCCGAGCGTTTCCAAAAAGCGACGAGACCGACAATTCTTACCAGAAGATAGTACATTGGCACGACTTGGATCCGAAGTGGAACCACCTGTGGGTGATGTTGCCATGGTGTTTACGGATATTAAGAATTCGACTCTGTTATGGGAAACGTACCCCGTAGCTATGCGGTCGGCTATTAAGATTCATAATACCATTATGCGGCGGCAGATTTTAATTATGCGTGGGTACGAAGTCAAGACTGAAGGTGATGCGTTTATAGTATCGTTTCCTACCCCGACTAGCGCATTGTTATGGTGTTTCTCGGTACAACAGCAATTGTTGATGGCGGACTGGCCATCGGAGATTTTGGCGAGTGAGCATGGGTGTGAAGTGATTGATGATGAAAGTGGGGAAGTAGTGTTCCGAGGGTTATCGGTGCGAATGGGTGTGCATTGGGGGACGCCAGTGTTTGAACCTGATGTGATTACCAAACGGATGGATTACTTTGGGCCAATGGTGAATCGAACGGCTCGAATCAGTGCAGTAGCAGACGGTGGGCAGATTACTCTATCAACGGATTTCTTGGCGGAGATGGAACAACTGGAACGAGCGTACCGCAAGGTGAAGGATGACGGTGCTACATTGGCCGAAGCGTATGGCGATGAAGTGGTTGGTGAAAGTATCAACAAGGATATGACGATTTTGGATTCGCTAAATTGGGTAGTAAAGGAAATTGGTGAAATGAAACTCAAGGGGTTGGAAAACCCAGAACTGATTTCGGTAGCGTACCAAAAATCGTTATTACCACGGTACGAGATCCATGCTGCAGCACGAGAAGAACAACCTAACCCAAATAGTACACTTACACAACCACCGGGTGCGTCACGAGCCGGGAAACATGGCCATACCACCTCGTCTTCTTCCAGCAGCGGCGCTGGTGCAGCATCGTCGAATAGTGCTGCTGCATTGGCCAGCAGGAAAATGCGGTTTGGTGGGCTACTCAATTTTGATACGTTGATTGCATTACGAGGTATTTCCAATCGACTGGAAAAGGTGTGTTCACAAATGAACAATGGCAGTGGTACGCTTGCAGTGTCTCGAAATGTGGCGGGTAGTTATGACCGCAAAACGTCGCGCAATTTGTTGAATGTGTTGCCACAAACCGACCAAGATTATGTCACGGCGTTTGAACATATGGTGACACGAATCGAGAATGCTCTGTCGACTTTGTATTTGCGTGCTGCCATGGGGAGTCTAGTTGACCGGTACGCGGACCAGCCGTTCCAAGCTGAATTGAGTGGGTTGTTGAAGGCGTTGAGTGATTTGGCAGGTGGTGGAATTGCTGCTCCAAGTAGTAGTGTTCCAAGCAGTAGCAGCAGTATTTCTGGTGGTGGTGGTGCTTCTGTTCCGCCACCAATTCCAAAATCCATCTTGACCAATGCGCCGCGAGTGGTGGATGAAGGTGACGGTGAAGGTGAAGTTGACAAGGATGTGGATGTGGATGATAACGATGATGATAATAATAATGATGACCATAACGACTTAGATCATGATGATGACAACATGACTGACGACACTTGAAGTATATTTTTTTAGTTTTTTTTGTTTTTATATTTATTGTTTTTATATATATTATTTGATATGCCTTTTTTTTTCTTCCTATTTTTCAATTGGACGATGTACGAACATAATTAGGAAAATAATAAAAAAAGTTTCTTTTCTATTATATTATATATTTATACTACTCACCGTCGATACGTTAACGACGCTTCAACTTCACGTTTAATAATCGCCAAGTTTATTTGCCGCATGCTCACCCCGTACAAAATATCCGGACCATGATCATTAAAATACCGATGATTCCTCGGCATGAAACAATCGGGCCATGCCACGCCATACACGTTCACCAAGTTTGGACAGTTGACCAAAAACTGGTAAATAAACGTTGCAAATTGGTACTCCAACGACCTGGAATGTCGTCGCGCCGCCACTGCTGCGGCGGCAGCCGCATCGCCCCCTCTTCCACCTCCACCATCATCATTATCGTTAGTATGCATCATATCATAATCGTTATCATAATCATTATCATCATTATCGTTAATCGTATCATCATTGGCACTACTACTACCAGCACCACCGTCATCATCATTATCGTTAGTACTATCCGATTCCGGCTCCCGGTCCGGTAAATCCAATACCAACGCCCGTAAATGTGGCAACGACTTGGACATGCGACCTGTCGTGCCGTACCGTGGCGCGTCCCGGCACCCCAAGATAATCAAGTTCCGGATCCTCGCGGAATGCGCATTATCAATTAGCTTTTCAATCGATCTGTAATCAACATCATGGAACCGTAACGTTGATAGTGACCCTACGTTAGGTACAATCATGTTGCGAATAGCACGAGCAACAGCGTCACCGTCAGTAGACCAGGGACCTTCTTCTAGTTCCAAGTCACTTAAATTTGTGAATTTCATGTACTCGAGTGAATGGCCTGTGGATAGTTCGACCTTGAGACTATCAACCTGGGGGATCTCACACGGTTGCATACGCGGATCAGGGTTGGAAATGGTATTGGATGTCGAGGTGTCGTCGTCATCTGAGGTATAGTTTTGCCCGTCGAGGACGTGGACTCCTTCTTTATACTGCAGGGTGTTTACAGATGGCGGGATCCAATCTGCATCGGTTAGAATCAACGAGTCGAGTATACATAGCTTGGTTAGCTTGGGACATTCCGTTAGACGTAGCTGCTTGACCTCGCTCGTGTCGACTCTTTGCTGGATTAACAGTTTCGTCAATGACTCGGGTAGTTTCCCAGAAAAGAACTGTAGTACGTAATGAATACTCATATAGTAAATTCGAATCTCTCGAATCTCTGCAGGGCCCTTCTCGACATTGAATTTCAACGGGATAATATCCACCGCGTCCGGCGACATGACCATCATTTCCCCGCCTGATCCTCCTCCACCAGGCATGCCTCCCATCATTCCACCACCACCAGCTGCTACAGCCATGCGGCCCGTACCGCGGCGTAGACCTACGGATAAACAAGATGGTACCGTGGACCACCGCTGAAACACCGTCTCTGCTATACGTTGGCATTCCTTCTCATCCGCATATAAATCGATTTCGATATCTTCCAAATTATCAAGCGGGATGACCCTAAGCAAATCATGGTACAATTTGGTCAACCCGACGCCGCGGGGCGGCGATGATGGATGGTCATCAAACGTTATACTAAGGGTAAGTAACCGAACCGCGCTCAGAACATCCTGGTATAACTTTGGAAACTGGTCCAGCCCCTCGAGAAGCTTTATGACGGCGCGCTTGGTGTTGAGACATATACGGCGTTTGTATCGAGACGGCTCTGCGGGGATACTGTTGGAAAGTTCCACCACGCCGGCTTTGGAGCATGTTCCGAGAGTTACTTGTCGCCACAGTTGAGGCGCCAAGATTCGTCGTAGTTGCCGATTGGTGGCGTAGAGTGATAGGAAATCGGGTGTGTCGAGTGTGTCTGCTATAGCCGAGATGATTTCATTTGGTAGATCTTCAATGGACATTGTAGAGGAGTAGAGTATTTTAAGATTTTGAACAAAAACAAAAGATAAGTTTCTTTAGGAAAATACTTAATTTTTTTCCGTAGGAGTTTCGGATTTAAATAAGGTAAAAACTAGCACTGGGGAGGGTTAAAATACAACACTACTTTCTTCACCTTCTTTCTGCTTCTTCCCACTGTTTGTGTGTTATGCTGTTGGTTGTTACTTTTTTTTTTCTGTTACCAAATGTTGCAGTCCAAAAGTGATGAGAATAAAAGAAAGTGGTGATTGGAAATTTTTGGGCGGGCAGGCGGCTGCTTCACAAACATGCTGGGAGAGGAAGAAGAAAATCGCATTTCGAATCTCGATCTGGACGTTATTTTTATAGAGGGGGGTGACAGCCGCATTGTTTATACAAGATTTTAATCTCTTATAGTCATATCATTATTAGGAGTCCTATACTACTATTATTAAAAATACATATTATTTCTTCAATACACTAAAATACGCATGCTTTTGAGCTTCGGCAGCTGTTAGTCGTTCTTGATGATCGTAACGTAACAAACTATCAATAAAATTAATCACTTCCTCAGACACCAAATGTTGATTAGCCTGAGTCACAAACCTCTGCCATGGCCGCCGTGGGTACCAACTCAACAGCCGCATAAACTCGTTACTCAACTTGAGATCATACTTTTCCAAATACTTGTACAATTCATCGGTACCCAGCACCTTGGTGATCTTGACCAACTGATCATTATTCGAACTACCATGGAAAAATGGATCCTTTTTGAAAATCATTGACGCAAGCATGGCACCCAAACTCCACATATCCAATGAATAATCATACATTTGCAAATCCACCAACAACTCTGGCCCCTTGAAACATCTCGACGCCACCCGCACGTTATATTCCGTGCGAGGATGGTAAAATTCCGCCAACCCCCAATCTATCAGCCGCAATTTTCTATTTTCATGATCAATCATGACATTGTGAGGTTTCACATCTCTATGCATAATGCCCTTGGAATGGCAAAAGTCTAATGCTTTCAACAGCTCGTTAATATAGTATCGGATATCATAATCGGTTAGTTGCGGATACAAGACTCTAAAATCTGTATTGTTGACGTATTCAAAAATGAGGGATGGCGTCTTGGATACGGGGTCCCGTACAACGTCCATGAGCCGAATCACGTTGGGCCCACCCGTCAAGTTTTGCAAAATCTTAATTTCTCGCTTGATCTTCTTCTTCTTGACCGGTTTCAAAACTTTAATAACGCACCGTCCATTGTCATTTTCATCATCTTGGTTATTATTAGCATCGTTAGTAGGTGACGAGTAAGAGTTGGCAACCAAGTTGATACCTTCGAATGCTTCACTGTATTTACCTCGTCCAATTTTGCGTACAATTTCGTAGTTCATTAGCGCCCCCCAGTTTATCACTACATTGTCGTAGTCCCAGTAGCTGGTCGGCATATGCTCATTGTAGTCGGCGTACACTCTAGCTACGCTTTCAACCACCATGTTTGTATCTTGAGGTTCTGGATATCTAGAACCGTATGTGAAGGAAGAGAAAGAGAGATAGTGGAAGTGATAAGGAGGAAAGAGTTAAGAAGCAAAGCTTTTGGATGGATGAGGGTATCAAATTTTGGGGTGAAGAGGGGTACTTTTTAATTTTTTTTTTAAGGGGAGTAGACGCCGCCGCCGCTTGGGCTGTAAATCAGCCGGGTAAATCAGGTGAAAAAGCGCGTCGATTAAAAAAAAATATTGTTGAGATCGCCTTTTTATATATATATTTTTATTCTTTGATCTTTTACAATTCGCGTCTTTTTTTTGTCGTTCTTATTCTTTCAATGTTTTGAATATATACAAAATATGGACCTTTTCTTACAATGGAAAGGCACCGTTCTTAATAATCTCGATAAAGATGGAGGTGGTGGAGGAGTGGCGGAAATGTACCAAGATGAAGAACTACAAGATGTTCAGTTCTGGAGTGATTGTAAATCGCCGTTGTTAATAGACGTGGAGAGAGTGGAGACAATCAATTATATCGACCCGCAACAGATACCACCATGGAATTTATATACAGCATATGGAATATGGCGCGTCGCATCCACAAACACCAATACAGTTCAATTCTTTAATCGAATATTAACAACATCAGATTACGACCAAGCAGCAGCACAGAACATGCCGGTGGCTAATTTGGGGCTACTGCTCAAAGTCCACAAAAGATTTGATAGCCCTAGTCAATTGATACTAATCTATATCAAAGTGGGTCACCACGACCAGCAGCAGTCGTCCTCGTCCTCATCCTCCTGCCCGCAACTCTGTGCTATTCCAATTATCGAATCAACTGAACCTGAACGTACCCTCATTGACACCAAAGCAGAACCAGAAACGTCCAAATTCATCCCGGATCATGATATCAAACCGCAAAAGGAATCGAGGTTCAATAGATTGATCCAACGAGCACAAAGCGCCACGCCTATTCCTGCCAGCAGCATTTCTGCTCCTTCACATACTAATTCTACTACTACTAGTACTACTAACCACCCGAATACTAACAGCATTACCAATATTTATCGAAATCCAGCAATAGCATCATCATCAGCGTCACAGCAACGATCAGCGTCACCATTACCTGCAACCTCCATGCTTACGACCACCACCACTTCGAAGCAAGAATCACCTCAGGAAAAACGCAACAAGGCCATGATCTCACAAGTCATCATGGGCGAACTACGTCTTCGTGGGGTGCGACGGAAAGATAACGAAGAAGAGTTTAAACAACTCTATCACCATGCATATAAATCAGCCGTGTTTGCATTTAGAAAGACTCTGACTGAACCAATGCAGTTGGATTCAACCAGAGACGTTGTAGATAAATTACTTAACATTCTTCAATAGATAAAAGTAAAAAAAAAAAAGAGAGAGAGAACGAATGAAAAAGGAAAAACCAACAAAACGAGGGACCCGACAGGGGGATAGTTTTACCGATTAGAGTATATGGATAAAGTGGTGCGATTATGACTTCCAAAAAAGTGCCCCGCTTCTCTAATTTGAATTTAAAAAGGGCCACACCACACAGCTCACAGTGGTTTTTTCTCGGCTCACACACACAAAAACGGTGGTGTTCAGGCCCCTAGAAAATAGAAAAATTTCGCCTCACCTTTTTTTTTTTTCTTCCTCTCTCTTTCTCTTTTTTTTTCTTTAACACATATCATCTATCTAAATATATCTATAATCTTGTACAATGAGTGAAGGTCAAGTCGAAGAACAAAAGGTCTATTCCGCCGAAGAAGTTGCTAAGCACACCGACCGAGATGACTTGTGGATGGTTATCAACGGCAAGGTCTACGACGTGACTGGATTCGTTGATGAACATCCAGGTGGTGAAGAAGTATTGATTGATACAGCTGGTAAGGACGCCACCAGCGAGTTTGAAGATGTTGGTCATTCTGAAGATGCCGAAGAAATCTTGTCTGGTTTGTTGATTGGCAAGGCCAACCCAGAAGTATGTTTGCTTCCCCCCCCCCCTGGTTATAATGATGATTCGATCCGAGCGCTAACTGATGTGATTCTATTTTTTTAGGACTTCTCTGCTAAGAAGGGTGCTGCTCCATCTAGCAGCTTCTCTGCTGATGAACAATCTAAGGAAGGTGGTAGCTCTGTTATTTACTTGGCTGTTGCTGTGCTTGTAGCTGCCGGTGCTTTCTTTTATCTTCAAAACTAAGTAAGCCATCGATGAGGCAGGGGATGGGGAGAAGAGGGGATGAAGGAAAGAATACTAGATAATGAATATAAAGTAATGAAACCCAAGAAAACCCAGATCTAACATATTATTATTTTCAATTTCGAGTGCTAGTTGATGAATTTCTCATTATCTTTAGCTGGCCATGTTGGAGATTCCCCCGAACTGGACTGACATCTGATGATATTGAGCCGCGGCGGTTGATTGTTTTGCCTTTTGCGGTTAAAAAAATAGCACCACAATATAAAAAAAAAGAGGAGAGGAGGAGTAAGCCATGTTTAACCCGCTCTTGATTCGCTCGGCACGTTCCCTCTCCTCGCTGGCGGTTTCCCGATATTACCAGTTGTCTGTCCGACCACAAATGCTATTTTTGTTGTTTATCAGTTACACAATTGGTAAAGAGATAGTGCAAAGAATACAGATTTCGTTGCAGTTGCCAGGAGTATAGATTTTTTTTTTTTTTTTTGACAGCTGTTTTAGATTTTCAGATTCCAATGGGTTGGAATAGAAAGATTAAAGGCCCTGTGAACATATCCGGCGGTAAAGATGCGAAACAAAGACAAAAGAACTTAGATCTGAACCATTTTTTTTTAAAGATCCATGGATAGGATCTGGATCTGGCCGTGAAGAGATTGTCGTTAGCATGAAAAAAAGGTTATTATACAGACAGGAATGGATGGCGCCACGTATCGGCCTGGCCGACAGAATTGATTTATTATTATGGTTGGTCTACAATGCGCTCTTCATGTGAATTGTTGGTGCAATAGAGCAGTCAATCGGCTCTAGCTACGCTGGCGTGTAAGTTTTAAGGTATTGGCATCACACTGTTTGCGTTGTTTAAAGCTGAGTGATTATCTAATTCTCAAAAAAATTGAGCTATGAAAGTTGCTCTCGATGGTCGCCTTTCACAGTAGTTAATAGTCTACAAAAATATGGGGGAACATAGGACCAAATATGGAACACAAATACTACTTCTATGGGAATCGTTCGGTTTGGAGCAGCAGTTAACAAAGCAGTAGCTTGTGGTTACAAGGGAACTGCCTAGAACTAGCGCATAGAACAAGACAAACAACCAGCATACGGCCAATCGCATACATTGATAGTCAATCATTTTTGTATTGGGGCAAAGCGCTAGAGCCAAATTCTAGTTTCACCATTGCTCCTCAGCCTCTGAGAATTGAAGTTATCTGTCGACTGCGCCCGCAAATTTAACAGTCGCAAACAGGCTCTGTTCAAATTGATCAAACAATGGTATACTCATATCTATAGAGGAACCATTGAGGCATTTCCACCAGGCTCCTTCGCCCTTGCCATATGGCTATGTATAATTTAAATCAAATCAGCCTCAGGCTACCCTGCACCGCCACTGGTATTGTAAGCCTGTCCTACCCAATTCTGTGCCGAGCCAGGGACGCAAGTACCGATAGATACATTACCTGAACGGCACAGCCGTATATCCATGGTTGACCAACTAACAGCAATTGACTCTCAAACAAAGGGAGCCCACAAATTTCAAACGTCTAATTTGTCTCGCTCTCATTTCTGCAACATTTCAGGACCAATTGTAGAACATTTTAAGAGGATAAGGCAATTAGAGGTAAAGGCAAATAATATCGAAAAAAAGAAATCTCATCTAACCAGCTCATAAATTGTCAATGGAGACGGGTAGAGAATTGATGGTTATTTTCTTTTACTGTTCTTTTATTTCTTTTTTCTCGATATTATTTGCCTTTACCTCTAATTGCCTTATCCTCTTAAAATGTTCTAAACGAAATAAATGTGTATGCAAAGTATTGGTACATAAAAAGGCAACACAAGTTGCTCAAAGCTGGATGGAGCGTTCGCGGAGCGAAATCGCTCCGGCCTGACGATCGTTCCACTATAGTTACAGTATTGAAAAGGACATTATAAACATGTATGTATGTACGTTGTTGCATTTTTGATCGGCTGCCCACCATGTACTGTAAAAAAATAAAAAGGATGCAACAATTCGTAAGAAGCGATCCATCAGCCGACCTGGTAGCAGCGTCTAGACGGACCATTGAAACGGGCAAAGGAATGTAGGTCTAGTTCTATAGCAACGTTTATCTGTTTTAAAGCTGCCGCTAATATTTTCAACCTGATGTTTATTATCTGCCGATCAACAACAGGAATAAAAATATCAACAGATCAAAACAAGCCTCTTGAATTTATAACCTGTAGAAACGAGGTATTTAAGTCTGGATCTCCAGCATGTTATAATACCTATTCAAACTTTGCCATAGTGATTCGAAATAGGTCCAATCCAACAAGATCATTTTGCTTTGTTCTGTGTACAATGAGTTCCCATTGGTATGCAAAACACCAAATATACCAGACCCCATCCCAGTTCAATGGTACCTACCGCTTGCCGAGGCTGCTCAAAGGGCATCGGCAAAAACAATTAATTATCAAATCAATTTCCTGATTATATCAACTGCATATCGATAAAATCTAATCACACCCCACGCATATCCACCCACCCACCCCCC
>JAKTQM010000030.1:6086-19155 GCA_030558825.1 Blastobotrys niveus
AGTAATGCTTAGTTTATTGTGTGTTGTTATACGAGTGAAATCGTGAAATTTGGTGTATGTATATGCCTTTCCGTGTGTATGTGTGGGGACAGAAAGGACATCTGGCAGCATACATATATATATATCTTAAAAACTACAGATCACTGACCTTTATTGATACCAGGGTAATGTTATCTGTTGGTTACAGATTAGCGGGGCACCGAGGCTGCAAGTGGGGAAAGGTAAAACAAAGGGGTCCCCAACTCCGTTTGACACATCAAGAGGAGACTACCAGTAACCATGAATTTCTCTGTGATTTAAAATAGATAGCAAAATCTACCCGCAGGAATTCCGCAAGATGATATCAGTTCGCATTGGATTTAATGTCCCTACCAATACCCTGTCACGATTTGTATTCCTGCTTGCTTGTTGTTAAGTACCTGGTAGTAGAAAATCTTTAAATCGTTTAACCCACCGTATATGCTACCTTAATGTCTTTACCCCTCTTCAACGGTGACGGAACAAAAAACACATGCTGTGTTTGACAACAAAGGCTGAGCTGACGAACATGTAATGCATTACAAAATAGAGATCAACGGTTACCCGCTTTCTTGGCTTCCTCATCAAACATTTGGGCAAGCACCATTTTTCCAGATCGACGTTTGTACTTTTAGACATACCTCCTGAATAGTTATGCAGTAGCTGTATCAGACTTTTAATTGGCTGACAGAATGCATAGGACAAGTTACATTAACAAACGAGGAGAACAATTTAGTTCAGTATGAAAACTTGGTCAAGCGACTACAGGTGGATAGAACCATTTTATGGTATATGGAACACTTAGACTCGAAACTTGTGGGTAAGACTCATGCTATTTGTGTCTTACGGTGGCCTCCCCATCAATCCATCAATACCAGACATATGCCGGTAATCTTTCCGCATAAAATACGCACATAAAGGGTGCATCTCAGCACATTATCTGTACATTCTGTATCCAAAGATTTTAAAAAACTTCTTTAGTAGCTAAAAGCCGGTTTGGACGTTCTAATATTCATCAATTAAGTAAGATCTAACTTTTTTGAAAAGTTATAGACAGCTACGATCTCATTTGGGGCGTATTTACTCTATCGGAGATGCCCCATTATTGATCCGGAATCCCAGATGGAAATAAAAGCTTTTTGAAGCAAAATCCCATCTCAATGCTTCATCAAAAAATTTATGTTGTACGAGAATCAACATAAAAATGGTTATATTTTCTCATTTCTGACAAACTTGGATAGGATTGGCAATGTGATTTGCAATTTGTACCGGCGATCTTCAACGATCAGGCAAAGATGAGAAGAGAAGAATCTGGAACTGAATCATATCTTTGCTCAGGAGTAGTGACAAAAAGTTGGACCTACTTATTAATTTCCCTACTGAGCAGTTATTCCATGCCATTTTGTCCGTCTACTCGCGCAAGCATCGCGGGATTACATGATTGAGATATTTTCAAATCATGTCTAAGACCGGGTACATTCATCTCATTCTATTCCCCATCCCATCTGCTAAGAGATGGAAAGAAAAAGTTTAACTTGGTTTACTCAGTCGGTGAATAAACAAAAGAAGGAGTGAATCACCATTCGCGATGAGCAGAAAATTTTCGAATCATAGAAGTATAGAAAGGTTCTCTGTACATGCCTATATCTCGGTAGTTTTTGCGGATTAACC
Organism: Blastobotrys niveus; assembly: GCA_030558825.1. Classification (NCBI taxonomy): domain Eukaryota; kingdom Fungi; phylum Ascomycota; class Dipodascomycetes; order Dipodascales; family Trichomonascaceae; genus Blastobotrys; species Blastobotrys niveus. The sequence goes on from JAKTQM010000030.1 coordinate 7,776, forward strand.
GAACACCGACACACATCCCACAGGGGGGTCACTCAATTGGATTGACCTTCACAAGAATAATAACCCTCGCAATTATAATAATTATTTCGAAGGAGCCGTCCTCGGGGATTTCACTATTTCCATTCAGACGATGTTATTGCGATTTCAGATACAGATTATCACTTAACGGCGGTCCGATCATGTATAAATCCCATGTGATACAAGGCATGCCTTACAGTTGTGTCGGAAACTAACTGAAACAGTTTGGCGCTAGATAACTTACTTCAATGGAAAGTTAACATTCGAATTCTTCGCTTGTCTTTACCATTATCGGCGGGGATCTCACACTTTATAAACAGTGTCAATAGCTAACGACTGTACCTCTTCTATGGTTCGCGCTTTAATATTAGACATGCATTCGACCACCAACAAAGGAGGCAGGTTTGGCGCACGATGATTATTCTCCAGTAGCAGCGACTATTTCAATTCATAAAATGCCTAGATAATTGATTTTATTTTGAACGTAAGAAAAGATTCAACACCTCTAGCTGCATACTAGATCGTTTTGGGCGTAGTTGATCAGCTTCCGAGTCTGGTTTGTTACCTCAGAGGCGAAATATCTATGCTCCTTGTAGGATGAGTCGCTAGGGGTTACAAAAGGAGCGGTCTAAATAAACTCTCCATGTAAAACACAACAGCTATTCTGGCTCAGTTTACTCCCGTGAGGTAATCAAAGACGAACTAAACTTCAAACGATAACTCCCATACCGTTTATATACAGTTATTAGCGATATATGAAGACGTAAACCGTTGTATCCGAATAACTTCAGCTTCATGTTAATCATTTTTTCCCCACGCTATTGTCGTATGTTGCCAGTTCTTTCACCCTTAGAGGCAGACCACTACCACTACTGGAGAGAACTTTATCGTATTATTGCTAACTAGACATACTCGCAACAATAGATTTAAGTCACCACCCCTGGTTCAAAGCTCCCCTGGTGTGGCCCATAGATACGTGTGTTTACTCTCTGTTCAAAAGTACCTCCGAAAGCAGACGAATGGGCGCTACACTGGCTTTTGTGATTAAACAAATGCTAGAAACTCGGGGAAATAAATCAGATTGCTTTAAATTATATTAATTTATATAATACATTGCAATAATTTTAGGACTAATCTTGGTGACGAAGGACTTCCTGTCAGAAAATAGCTCATCGTTGCACGATCAGCCGTCCTAAGGGTCATGCCATGCCGCTAGATCCCGTCGCTCATATATAACGGCATATGATCCTTTCATCTGCAAGATCACTGACTCGCTTGAGCCTAAAAAGACTCATACACATACGGGGCACAACAAGATCGAATGTAAACCATGCTTTTTGTACCTATTGAGATAAGAGAAGTAGTTAGTCTAGAGCCAAAGACAGGGGCGATATAACCCAGGAGTATGGCCCATAAAAATATTAGATTTGGAGATGTGAAGGATGGTAAAACCTCATCTTGAAGCTAGGCGCACCACCTCCTTAAGGGTTAAGATAATGAATAAGCCATGAAATAAAGTAAACAAGATAGAATATGTGCTTAACCTTGATTATGCAGTTGAAAATAACAAGCTCGAGGTTCAATCTTGCACATAACATAACATTACAGCCGCGTTGGAGAAGTTTGACTAGATAAGATTAAGATGAGATGAGATACAGGAGCTTCTTCTTAAAAGGTTGAATCTAATTGATATTAACTCAACGTACCCAAAAAAAAACACATTAAATAGAATGCTGGTCTAAATTGTGCCCAGAATCTTTCTTTGAACTTGCATTGCCCACAAGATGAAATGATTGTGCTGCTATTAATACCATGTCCGATTTTGCGGAACATAAGTTGTCGGTGCTTATTTTTAGCCATTACCAAGAAATAACCACCACGTCGCCAGCCATTTCAATATACTGTATTATTAGCAAAATAAGGGAAAAGATGTAATTTGGATGATAATTGTATTGTCTATTTTGTATATAGTAGTTCTGATTATAACTACTAATGATAATAAAATTAAGGCTAGTCGACGTTTTTCGCCAACAAGACCAAACGATCAGTCAACATTTAGTTAGTCCCCCCGAGGCAAGATTTTGTAATTTCTTTTTTTTTTCTTGGTGCTTTAAGTAGGCACCCGCCCAAATCGAGTCCGATTCTGCAGATTACCTACAGATGGGGAGGTCTTTTATTGCAGACTTGTATTCATGTTAGAGGCAAGCATTGGCCAGTTAAAAAACATAAGAGATTATTATTGGCATGGATATAAACATTTGTTGATAAACTACAAAGGAGGTTTTTAAAGTGACAATAAGCTCACACCCCCCATTTTTAAATCCTAATAAAATTCTAGCTATTCAGAATTAGGCGAAATTAAGCTGTAGGGGCTGAGAAGCAGCTGGAATCGAATTTCAATTCTAATTCTTTATGCATGTTTACAGAATCAAACGTCTCAAATTGCTTTTCTACTTTGCATGAACAGATTTTTTTGAGCTGTTTCAAGTGAGATTATTTTCTTTTTTTCTCTCTTCTTACCGAACGAACGTTTTTTTTTTTAAAGTGCACTGCCAGAATTAATTTGGCGGGCGCGCACTGTACAGACTCCCTCCGAGTTATATAAACAAAATGGATTGCCCCCCTGTTTTCCTGGTTCTTTTTTTCTTCTTCTTCTTTTTCTCTCCTTTTATCTTTCGTAACGTCAACAACTTCTTTCATTCATTTATTCAATCGAAGTTTTAACGACTAAACGACCAACGACATTCATCCTTACGACATTTCTCAAGGAACCATTCCTTTTCGATCAAATATAAACTAAAAGCACGTCTTTTTGAAAATACCAACTCGATATATTCAGCTATTTCAGCTAGGATAATCTGTCACTCCTTTATTTCAATTCTTTTTACGACTTTATTTTGACGATTTTTTATCAGTATTCTTAAACGGTATGTGACTATAAACTCATATTTTTACGCGAAGAAGAGGATGTTTAGGCATGTCGTGATTTCTGAAATGCAATTGTTACGTTAAATCCAGATCTTTTTTACAAAACTGGAGGATACCACTAGAATAAAACAAAAAGCAGCAGAATTCATTACATGTTTATTTTATTTCTCTACTTCAGATTTCAAGAGATTGAATTTTGAGGCTTGAAACGATCATAACGGAGGTGAGAAAAGATGGGGAGAGAAAAATATCTTTCTACTACTACGCGGGAGAGATTTTGATTAAGATTATATTATTTTATTATTTTTTCTCCCAACTTTAAATGAGTAAGCGTGGAATGTGGGTAGAACCAAAACATGCGGGTGTTTTTCTCGCTCGCCGATCTTTTTCAAACTGAATCAATTTTTTTATTTCAAATCTCAGATTTAATCTCATTCATAACAACAATATGAGAAACAGTACTAACTCGGAAAAAAATGTTTTCAGATGAAATACTCTTCGATCTCTACTATCGCTTTGGCAACTTTGGCTGGTTCCGCAGTTGCCACCCCAATCGAAGCTGACCACCTCGCTGCTAAGGTTCATAATCACCACCAACATAAGCGAGCTTATGCTACAGAATTTGTTCATGTCACTGTTACTGTAGATGGTCAGGGTAATCAAGTTGCTGGTCAACAACCTACCTCTTCTCCTGCTCCATCTCCATCTTCTCAACCAAACCAAGGTAACGCCCAGCAAAACGCCGCTCTTCCAAAGGCATCTGATATTGTCAACTCTGTTGTCAATGGCATTTCTGGTGATAAGCCAAGTACTTTGTCCTCTAAGGCCTCTGCTTCTTCTACCGTCGCTGGCGTCGTTGCACCATCCTCTGGCTCTGGTGGCAGCAGCAGTGGCTCTTCAAATGGTATTCGAGGTGACTTGAAGGCATTTGCTGACCCAACACAAAAGTTCGAAGATGGTGTTCATGACTGTTCTTCCTTCCCATCTGGTAATGGTGTTATTGCCTTGGACTGGTTGGGCTATGGTGGCTGGAGCAGCATCATGCACATGTCTGATATGAGCACTGGTGGTGAATGTAAAGATGGCGCCTACTGTTCTTATGCTTGTCAACCAGGTATGGCCAAGACTCAATGGCCAGAAGAACAGCCAGCTAGCGGTGTTTCTGTTGGTGGGTTGTTGTGTAAGAATGGTAAGCTGTATCGATCTAACAAGAACAAGGATTACTTGTGTGAATGGGGTACCAAGGGTGCTAAGGTCATCTCCAAGCTTAACAAGGGTGTTGCTATTTGCAAGACTGATTATCCAGGTGATGAAAGTATGACCAACCCAGTGTGGGTTGAAGGTGGCGGCGAGAACTTGTTGACTGTCGTTAACCAAGACAACTACTACACATGGCGAGGTGGTAAGACCAGCTCTCAGTACTATGCTAATGATGCCGCTGTTTCTGTCGAAGAAGGTTGCATCTGGGGCAAGGAAGGCTCTGGTGTCGGTAACTGGTCTCCACTAAACTTTGGTGCTGGTAGCAGTGGTGGTATTACTTACTTGTCGTTGATTCCAAATCCAAACAACAAGAACAAGGCCAACTACAATGTCCGAATCGAAGCTGACGATGGTGCCACCATGTCTGGTGAATGCAAGTATGAAAATGGTCAATACTCTGGTGGTTCTGATGGTTGCACTGTTTCTGTAACCAACGGTATGGCCAAATTTGTTTTGTATTAGAGGAAGAAGAAAGGGATTTTATTTTAGGTAAAAAAAAATACTCTTCTTTTTTTGATGTTTTTATAGTGTTCCATTACTTTTATTTTTTTCAGTTATTACCTAGATTTGTTATATAAAAATGATAGGTAATAGTTTGTATACCTTTTGGATTTGTGTGACTTTCCTTTTATGTTTAATCTTCTTTTTTTACTACGATTAGATTATTAATTTTTCTTTTAAAGCATTGAAACGGTTTTAACGATTTATGTTCATGACAATCTTTAAGAAGAATTAGTTGCAAAATATAGGGAGGGATTTCCATTGTACTGGATTCTAATAACAGGTGAATACCGCCGCAGATACTGCGGCGTCAGTTGATGATAGAAAAATAGATAATAATAACATCTACAACTATAACTATAACAAAATTAAATGTTTGTTAAATAAACCGATGCTTATAATTATTTATCGTTGTCAGTGAATAAAAACTTGTCAGCTCGGCTAGATTGGTACAAATCGATAGGGATTTCCCCAATATATGCCCGGTCACCAAACCCGCCAATATAATGGATACTAGACGGCACGAATCGCACCCAATACGCATCATGCACTGGACTCTTGTTTGGCAACCACCACTTTGCTTCTGGATGTTTAGCCAAGAAACATTTCTCGATATCATCATAGCTTCCATCTTCACTTGCTGGTTGCAGCTTCTCCACGTGACCGGTCATGCTGACTCGTGGGCTTGCCTGAACCCATCCCGTGATCGCGCCCGGATACCGCACATCTGTGTCTTCGTTTGGTCCATGGTCGCCAGTACGAATAGCAATCGACACGTTTGATCCTTGCTCAATGTTCCTGTACGCGGTGGAGATGTCCATCCCGATCATGGTGATAGATCCATCATTGTGGCAATCAGCAAAGTATTCTACTTGCCCAGATGGGTAGTACTTGTACGGCCCATCTTGCATTTGTACTGTCATCATGGTGGCTAGATTCTCACGATATACTAGTGTACGCGCATTAATAGCTGCCTGTTCCACACCTTGAAACGTATATAATGATACTGGAAGCGCGAATGCACTGCTAGCAAATAAAACCGGAGAAAGTTTCATGTTGTATGACCCCAAGTCTCAATATACAATAAGAGATAAAAATGAACTTTAAAAAATATATATGAGAGTAAGAGAGGATTAAATACGAAAGAAAAAAGAAGGCATATATATAATCGATATATTTATAAATGCAATAGCGTTTTTAAATCTGATAAAAGTTTTTGCCGAACAGACAAACGCATTTGATTGGCTGTTGATGTAAAAGATGAGCCGATATATTTTTTTTTGATCTGATCAGATTAAAAAAAAGACAAAAGATCTATAGCAGAAAAAATCTTGGCGCGGGCCAATTCACCCGCAACATATTCATAGTATACATTTTTATTAAGACATTTCTCATCATATTTTAAATGTATATATTGAGACTTTTCGGGTCGCTTCGTACGCTCATGTAGACATATATGAATCAAATAAATGCGAAAAATAATAAATAAGGTAACAACACCGGCTGAAGTTTATTCCTGCGCAACGACAGGCTTGCCTCGCTTATGTCGTACATCATCCGGTCGGAAACCACCATTACCATACCACGCCCATTCTGGAGTTGGTGCCGTATAATCCATTGGCCCAAACTCTACGCCCTTCTCAAGTAGGTTAAAGAACTTGTCATAATCAATGTGAGTATGCCATACACCATCAATCTTGAACCGTTTTTGGGCAATCAAAACACAACAAGAATGAGCGTGTTCAGCAGCAATACCATATTCCAACCCTCGGGACTCCAAATCAACATTCAACTTTTCCACAAAATCCTTAACTTCTTGATAGAATGGAATGTTCTGCATAGTAATTGGGCTAGTCTTTGAATTACCACAGAAGGTTGCACCCTTGACTTCAATGAACGATGGCAGTGCACGTTCAACCATATCTGCATACCCAGTGGTATCATCTGCATTGAACCCCTTCACTAAGGTCAATCTAAAGACAGTTCGTTGATTAGTCTTTGACCGCAAGATATCCAAGCATCGTTCAAATCGTTCCCAAAAGTCTCGGTGTAATGGCCGATCAATCGCCTTCAAATCCTTCTTGTTACTAGCATCAATGGAAACATACAACTGAGTAACCCGCTGCAATGCTTCAAGTTCGTCTGGATGTTGAGCATTGCAAACTAGGAAACTAGAAATATGCCGTTCATGAAGCATTCGCACAAACTCATTGATATGTGGGTAGAAAATTGGCTCTCCAACCAACGACAAGGCACAATGCCGAATGTTAAATGCATCTGCAAATCGCTCGGCTCGAATCCCCGAAACACCTCGCATTTCCTTGATCATCTTATAGTGGCCCTCCATTGCACCCTTCAAAATATCTTCCGGTTGATCCACTTGCCATCTCCAAACAGTGCCCACAGGATTGGTCCCATGTCTCCAACAAAACACACATTTACTGGAGCATGACAAACTTGGAGTGGTTTCCATGCACAAATGACTTTCAATACCATACAAGGAATGTTTATAACATGAGCCTCTTCCTCGTAACGCTGATTTGGTCCATCGACAAATCTTTACCCCAGAATGCGAACCAACAATAGTATACCCTTGTTTAGTCAACGATTTGAATGTTGGAGAATCCTTCGCCACCATCTCCTTTGCATCTTTCGCTGCTTTACTTTCCTTGGATCGCTTGATAATTCCACCCATTTCTTCAACATCAACAATGTCATCACCTTCCTCTTCTAGATCTTCCTCATCAGAGTCAACAATATCTGGTTCTTCTGGAGGGCTTGGGTCGCTCAACGTACTATGCAAATGAGATACCCAATTTCCAAAATTTTCATCAATATCGCTCTTGATACAGGCTTGTCCTAGTGGGAACATTCTCTTGAATCCAAGTTTACCCAATAGCTTGTCCACACGTCTAGCTTGGTAACAAAACTTGTCCTCTTCTGGCCAGCCTTCACGATCCCCAATCCCGAACATTGAAAACCCACCGAGATTCTGCAAAGGTTTGGAATCGATTCTAAAGTCGTTATAGGTATCTTGCAACAATTCGACAAAGTAATCTAGCGGCGATTCTGTTTCATACGATGGTAGAACCAGCAGATACAAAGTACCGTTTAGTTTCTTGTTTGGCGATACAAAGTATTCATCCATATCACCAACGTAATCCAGGTTGATTAGTTCCGGCTCTTGCTGCATATACTGCTTCATTTGCTCATGTAGCTTTTCGGCATATTTCTGAGATGATCCTGTCAATGTCGAATAGAAAATCTTCATTGGACTTTGCAAAGAAGGATATGCAACTACTCTTTGAGTCTTTGCACCAGCCGTGAACTTTTTAGGTTGTCTCTTCTTTGTAGCTGTGCTTGAAGTTGTAAAATCAACAGCTAATGGTGCTGCATCTTTCTTTTCGGCAATCTTCTCCTCAGTCACCTTCTTGACTTCATGTTTATCAACTTTTTCTTCAACCTCTTTTGTCTTATCGGCGGCGACGGTGTTTGATTGTGGTTCAGGATCTTTTCTAAAGATCACAACAGCTGAAAGAAAGGACAGAACAAACAAAAAGAATGTACGATACTCTCTCCAGATTTCTATTACACTATCGAACCCCATTTCTGTCTAATCAATACCAAAGCTTTTGTCCTGAATCGAAAATGAATATTTCAGATGGTGAAAAAAAAAAGTTTATGCAATTTTTTCCTTCTTCGAAGCGAGACATGTATTTACCCGGAACTCCTGAGAGTTTTTTTAGAAGGGAGAGCCACTCAGGTTCACGTAATTACGAATACTATCAAAAGCAAAATATCTAAACGTTGAAAAATCGTTGAGCCTCACCGTCCCACGATGCACCATAGAACCAGGTAACAGCTCAGATATGGCCACTTTTTCCCCTCGACAGTAATCAGCCGGCCGCATATCTTCATAAAATACACAACCGTCTGTATCACTAGTCTTTACAAATAAAACAAAAAGCTGGGGTTTCTTGCGTAGCTGTGCAATGAAGACTTCGTATTTGTTTGGATTCCAATCTAGGTTGGATTCTTTATGCAATTTTGGCAGAGTTCTCTCTGCGTTGTCATTAGATGAAGAGACGCTTTCATTGCCAAGTCGTCCGCTCCATTGTTGTTGATTAACTACTCTGTATGCTTCTTCGTTCCTGCTTGGAAACGGTACGTTGCGGTTCAGCTTGTCATACATTGATGAAGTCTCTCTTTTTTTCTAAGTGGGTCATTCCATGAGGTCGACAAACAAACAAGTATATATACGTGAAATATGGTATTTACTAGGGTTTTGGCAAACCAACCCTGGCCTCATGATGAAAACCAAGACTAGCGCTTTCCGGATTAGCGCCGACGTAAACCTTTCTGCTAATAATTTATTAAAACCTTTCCTTTACTCACACCTAGTCAGCTAATGACTACTTTATAATATAAACATGGATGATATAAATTCTCTTAGGCCAATTGAATTTGAAAATTGCTGGCTGTTTGTATACCGCGTTTTTTCCAAAAGCCATACGAGATGAGATGTCTACACCTGCATTGAGACATCAAAGTGATGCCATGAAATACATCCACCAGAGGCTCTCGACAGTAATCATTATATTTAAGAATACGAGCCTGCACTAAAAAAAAACCAGGATCCATTTAGGTACTCTGATGTTTAGCTTCGTATCGAAATATCTTCCAACTTGAAAGAGGGATTTAGTCGAAATAATAGAAGGGCACTTTACTTCTCAAGTGATGAGGGCGATTGATCCGGTGCGGCACAGGCGATTTTAGAACGCTTGTGAATTGATGCTCGTATACCGAATGATCATCGGCCCTTCAGGTGCGGAGTAAAAAAGGACGTCTTCCCCCATTTTAACCGCTATCATCATACAAGTAGCTCTCCTATTTTCCTTACCATTTGAAACTGATCAAATTTAAAACTTCAACATCTTTTAGTTCTATTATGGCGCGGTTGATAATAAATATGAAATCATAGATGTCTGACCTCTAGCAAGAATATGCAATTGGCTCAAAACACAACGGGAATCAATGGGTAAATCAAACAAATCAATGAAAAAAAAAATAGGTGACAAGTAAAAGTTACACATCTATAATGGATATATGCTTTATTATAACACTGAAAACAAATAAATACATAAAATTGATATCAACATTGACAATTGTACGTAGAGGGACACTGATTAAATCCCGCCTCCCGACCTCTCAACTGGCACTGCTGGATCACCCGGATGCTTCTTTTCAACAGGTCGATAGAATGCGTATCGTGCTGCAAAAAACCCTCCTACTACGCCAACAACCATAGCTGGTGCTTTTGATCGCCAAGTAAAAGATCTCAATAATGCCATTGTTGCACGCTTTTTGGTGATTTTCCGCTGGATTGGTAGGTAAATAATAAGCCCGCTGGTGTTATAAAACTTTTGTGATAAGAAAGAAAGAAAAAAAAAAACCAATAATTTAGGGAAATCAGCACTAGATTTTGTGATCTGAATACTTATCAAAGGAAAAGGGTATATGTTAAGAAGAAAAGATTGATAGAAAAGAGAGAAACAGATAGAAAAGCAACATAAAAGCGTAATAAATAACCTATATGGGGGAGGCGTTATTATGTACTCTAAATAAGACCCGTTTCTTTTGCCCATATCGGCTCCGATTCCCGCACCCTTTTTTAGTTAGGCAGCTGGAAATGACTTCACCAGAGAAGCCTAACCGCAACGAAGAGGAAGATCCTCCTCAAAAAAGACTAAACCCCTTCGATGAGCTACCAAACATCTCAGCCAAGGAACCAGAGAATGGATCCAGCTCACCACTAACCTCTCCCTGCCCAAGAGGCCGCACAGCGACTCGCTCTCTCTCGCCACGAAAGAGCACGATCTCGCCGTCCAAGAACCCGAATCGAAACCCAGATCAACCCAGCGACAGCAGCGAATACTGGATGCGCCGTGTCCGCCAATTGGAAGAACAATTCCGGAAACAGCAACGAGAAACCGAAAAGATCCACCAAGAACAACGCGGGGAAATCAACAAACTTAAGGACGAAATTGCCGAACTCAAACAACGAGCCCAACTAGACGAAACCAAGGCCCAGGAACGGGACAAGATCATCGAGAGACTCCAAGCCGAAATCAAAAAGAACACCATCGCCCAAGAAAAGACCAACAACAAACTCAACACCGTCAAGGCTACCACCAAAAACGCCTCGTACGCAGCCATCGCAGCGAAGGCGTCGGCAGGAGCCAGCGACTCAGCAATGGTTGAAAAAGTCGTCAAACGAACTCAGGAAACACTAAGAAGCGACTGCCAAATTGTCATCCGTCGAACCAACAAAGCTGAGAGATTCAGCCCGTTCCAAATCGCCGAAGATGTCAACAAGCAAGTAGGCCGGCAGGTAATCCTCGCCGTCGCCAAAACGAGAACCAACAACTACGCAATCACCACCAGACTACCATCTGATGTCACAAACTACAAACACTGGATCATGTACCTACCTTATCAAGACGGGGTATTGGACACACGAACCTGGAAAAAAGCCGTCATCCATGGTATCGAAAAGAAAGTCGGCATGGAACGCATCGAAGAGGACCTAGAGCAACACTACGGCATCAAGCTAGCCGTTCCACCACGGCCCTTATCTAAACACCGAACAGCGAACAACAATAGCGAATACCAC
>JAKTQM010000043.1:3585-19841 GCA_030558825.1 Blastobotrys niveus
GGAAAATCACGCTGTACAAAGTGAAGAGCCGTGTGTGTAAACTTTAAATAATGGTCCGAGACAATTGCGAAAATAGTGTTATGGATGGTGATAAAGGGTGTGCGAGATGGTGGTTCGTTGCCCTCGTTTTTGGGTGGCTCTGGGCAGGCAAGTGTCTATGCCGTATACTCCTAGCTACTAACTGCCAGTACCCTAAACCACGATGGCAAACCCTCATTGTTTCAGTAGCTCCTTTTTCTGAATTTCCAGCAGGGCCTCGCTTTTACATCTCCAGTGACGTTATGCACGCCACTATGGCACCAAGCGTAGAGATAGATACGGCTTTTTTTCATAAGATCCGGACCCATCCTATCTTCAACCACCTAGATCTATATTACCGTACTCCCGTCAGCTTCGTTAACGTTGGTGATTCTGCGCATTTGGTGATATCCCAATCTGGCGTTGCGTGTCCAGCGTGGGCAAGTTAATCAACGTTAACGAAACTGAAAACGTTAACGAAGCTGACGAGAGTACAGGTATTCTACCTCCATTCTCCCCTTAGTAATGTGGGATGCCACTCGTGAGGCGGGTGCGGCGTTGAGCGGCGGCGGCGCGGCCCAATTCGGGGTCCAAATTTTTTTTTCCACCACCGCTTCAATATTTCCATACTACCAATCTTTTGACAGTAATGGAATGAAACTACGCCAAGTAGTCCCGTTACAGAGCAGAGCCAGGGCATTCTCAAGATGGCTTCTGGTAAACATAAACATACCCGTACGCCCCCACCGCCCTTGCCCTCTTTCATACCCCACGGCCTGCTTTGCTACATCCCAACGACGACTCACGACCTTAAGCGCCGGATACACTGGCAGATTTCGATACCTGCCCAGCCGCCCCCAATACGAACAAGCAGCTCAAAACTGCCCCGACCATTTAGATCATGATTGGGTATTGCAAGACGATAGTAATGTCGAAACATTCATGGGCGCAGTATGCCGGAAAATGAGCTATGAATCCGGCGATTTTGTCGAAATCAGAACTCGAGACGGGACCGTCACTTTCGGTATTATCGTCGCCCCCAATACATCCGACCGGGACCTACAAATTGTCACTGCAGTAGGCGAAGGGAACGACAACGTCGATGGAAGAAAAGCAGACGGTATACGTGTTGATAGAGACGACGTGGCATTTGTAATGCGTGGAGTGTTCCCCAGCGGATCTGAACAGGCGTTGCAGCTTTTACGCCGGTTGATCCGCGCCGCATTGGATATGAGTAACAAGATGCAACCGTACTGGGACGTGGTATATGCTTTCATAGCGCGGGAAAATTCGATCCAGGCGGTGGATTTACAGGTGATGACTCGAATGGCGTTCCAAGAAGCGTCGCGGTCGTCATCCTCGTCAGCACCGTCGATGCACGATGAAGCGACGCGGTTGCTAGCAGCGTATATCGGGTTAAGCAACCATGAGCATTTCGCTCGGATGAGCAACGATTCGCCGTTGTTTGCATTAAGTGAGACGGCGGCGGAGTATGTATCCGGATGTGAGGATGCGGAGGATGTACCTGCACAAGCAGTGCCGGCGTACCTGCGGCATTATGCTGCGTTACCGACCACACGACAAGAACCAGTGGTGAACCAGATAATGTCCAAATATCATCCGGAACGGGCCAGTGATGATCCATGGTTGAGTTCCCCGGCGACTGTGCTTCATCATTTAGGTCCTGATTACCCTCGGCATCCTCTACTGTTTCCAGGGACTTTAGCATGGACAGGAGCAGCAGCAGCAGCAGGGCGGCGTCATCGTAAGATGACGCTGGTGGATGATCTTGACATGTCGATTAATCGGACGCTCAAGGTTATGAAAAGAAACCAGCCAGATCCACTTTTCCGGGAATCCTGGACTGACGCTGTCTACGCATTCAAACAGTATGACGATATTGCATTTTCAGTTGATTCGTCTACTCAACGCGACCATGTCATTTTAAGCATACATATTCCGGATATTGCATACACTACGACTCGATCTAATAAGCTCATGAACCGACTCACGCTACGCAACAAGTCTATTCGAGTCAATGGGCAGATACGTCGGCTAGTGCCAGACAGTTTAACCCGCCGCGCCGGGTTCGCCAGTAAGAGCAGCAGCGGTAAAGACAAGACGCCGTGGTACCCTAAAGATTGCATTACCTATACACTCAAAATCAAACGATGGGATCCTACAAACTGGTCTGAAGATGACGCGACCGTCGCACATACTCGCATTGTCAAACCCATCACTTTACTCGACGCCAATGAATCAGAACTAGTCCTAGGATGGAAATACCGACAGGTAGGCGAGCAACTCTACGACGAACAAGACTTTGAGCAAAGTTCCATGGACCTCCCTAAAGTCGACCGGATGAGACTGGAATTGCTTCGGGAGTTTCTCGAAAAGATCCATTGGGGGCGTATCGAAAACGGTCACAATTCCATCGTGCCGTACCATTCTACTCCTCCAACCGCCTATGCATTTGACGCCACAACTTTAACAGCATCACCAACTTCTCCAACCGACCACCCAGCAGCAGGCGAATACGCTACAACCGATCGAATGGTACGTGAAGCTCGTATCCTTGCTGGCCGGATCTGCGCGTTATTCGCATCCAAGCACGGGCTCATCCTTCCATTTCTTACCCAATCATTACGTCAGGATATCCCCATCTCTTCGCCATGGTATAAACTCACCCAGACACTGTACGAGGAACTGTGCCTTGGTCCCGAGCAAATCGAGGCTCGAGCAGCGCCGCATTACGGTCTCGGCGTGATGCAAGGGTACGTCAGCGTTGCGTTCCCGTTCCGTAACGTGCTCGATCTGTACACTCAATGGCGACTTCGACGGCAATTACCTCTACTGAAGGCGGGTATGAAGGAGGAGAATGAGGATTCTGGTGATGATGATCTCCATGAAGCGTTAATAGCAACACTAGCGCATTCGAAGCATGGCCATCCACAACGTGATACTGAAAGTGCTATGGAGTTTGCTCAGCGGACTCGTGCCCAGGCAGAGCTGATAGACTGGTATGTACACCGTGTAAGGCGGTTCAATATGCTCACTCAGTTGCAAGAGTCGTTAACAGCTCCACGAGGAAGAGGAGGGGATGAGGATATTATGGTGGCGGATACGCCGCCGTATTATGTGTTTCGATGTACTGTATTACAACATGCAGAGTATCCTCAACTCGCTCGTGCGTATTGTCAGGATTTGGATGCGGTGGTGGAAGTTGCGTTGACTCCTGTGACGACCACTGTTGATCCGGGGGATCGAGTCATGTGTAATGAGATTGTCGAGTTGAGTCCGATCGACGGGTTGCTTGTATTGTCTATCTAGCCTAGCATGCAGATATCGTACATATCATCTTATTTATTTTCTGTACATTTTTTTTAATGATTTCATTCATCTATCCAACGAAATTAATACAGCTTGAGCTCACCGGTGACTTGATCGAGTAACGACTTTGGAGCCGGGCCCAACCCCAATACCGTCGCACTACCCGCGGCAATCTGCGTTCGACCCGCATCATGAATCACATACGCAGGGATATTAAGTGACAATGCAATACCATTCAACAGTTCCATTTCTTCTTCGCTAGAACATTGTAACGTGACCTTCATTTGACCCTGTCGTTCCCATTGTGCCACCACTGCAGGAGCTTGGCGTAATGCTCGTTTGTATGCTGCCACCGCGGCATGTGCACATTGTGCTGCTGCTTTACCTTTTCCCATCTTGAGATCTGTGCGTACCACCAACATCATTTTACATTCTTCACCGGTTGGTTTCAGCTCTTCACTTTCTTCATCCTCGTCGTCGTCGTCGACGTAGACGTAGGTTGGCTCTGCAGTGTGGCGGCCGAGGAAGTATCCTGCTACGCCTGCGAGGACTGAACATGCTGCTATTGACGCGTAGATGTTATCAGTTGACGTGAGTTTGCCCAGCATGTTGTGTGAAGTGTGGAGTGTGAGGATTTGGGGTGTATTGAAGTAGAAATCGTGTGGTGAAAAAATTGTGTGTCGGAACGCATTAGAGATAACTGGCGGTAAGAGTTTGGTCAACCCAGAACATTTGGCTTCTTACTCTGCTTTTTCTTCTTTTTTCGTTCTTCAGTCTTTTGATAATTCCGCCAATTATCAACTCGAGAATCTCTCGTCTCCTCCCATTTCTGCTCCTTCTGCCGTTTCCTTCGTTTCTCCTCTTCCTGCTCCTCTTGCTCCCGTTTCAATCTCCCTTCCTCTTCCATCTGGATTCTTTCAAGTTTACGTTTCCTCAATTCATTCTCAATTAACACTTGCTTTGTCTTTTCTCGCCATTCCTCCAAAAATTCTGCCCCTTTCAACCGTTCATCATGGATCGTCCATTTCTTTTCTGCAATCAACATTCGTCGCGCATCCGTAAACACTTGATCTAGCATCTCCCGTTTCTTGTCATCTTGTAAAATTGCCTCGGCTTTTTTCAATTTATCAAATGCAGTAGGTGCTTGTTTGTTTTCTGTCTTATCCGGATGAATCAATAGTGATTTGGCTCGGTACTGCTTTTTGATTTCTTTCGATGTGCATCCTGGTTGTAAATCCAGCACCGAGTAGGCATCTAGTTGGAATGCTTTGAGAATTCGATCAATTTCTTGATCTCTTTGATGTTCGGATGCTTCTTTTGCCAAAATAGCATCGATATCGTCTGCCTCTGCCATGGTTCGTCTTCGTGGTGGTGAAAGAAACACGGTCCGTTTGGCCCGCCGCTTGGGATTTCACTCCCACCATCAAAGTTCTCCACCACCAGCATTTTATCATTTTCACTAGACGCTATCACATCAATGTCCTCAGATACAATATATATCCGCAATCTAGATGAAAAGATCAAAATAGACGTACTCAAGCATCACCTACGCCGCGAGTTTGACCAATTCGGTACGATATTAGATGTAGTAGCCCACAAAAACATCCGACTACGCGGGCAAGCGTTTGTCGTCTTTGACGACTCAACCCAGGCACAACAAGCACTTGAATCTAAAAACAACACAGAATTCCACGGTAAACCCATGGTAATAGAATTCTCCAAGACCCCAAGCGACGAAACAGTGAAAAAACAAGGCACCGAACCGTTTGAACAGCATAAAGCACAACGACTACAAGCAAAAGAAGAACGTAAACTACAAGACGTCAAAACACGCCCTACCAAATCCACCAAACGACGCGGCCGTAAAAAGGATCAAACTGCATCATCTCGCCCGACTAAACAACAGAAACCAGCTACTAACCCTAGTGCATCTGATTTGGATGCTACCGGCGCCACATCAAAGTTACCTCGCAACAAGATTTTGTTTTTGGAAAACTTGCCAGAATCAATCACACAGGATACATTGGAACAGATATTCAGAGAATTCCCTGGGTTCTCGGAAGTACGACTTGTTGCAGTGCGTAGAGTTGCGTTTGTTGAGTTTGATAATGACCGGCAGGCTGCGGCGGCGCGGGATGCGACAATGGGGTTGGTTAATGATGGGAATACTATCAAGATTACCTATGCAAAGAAATAACTTATTTAATATATATGTGTTACTAATGTATATACATGTGAAGAAAAAAGCGTGTGATAGTAAGATGAAAATGATTTTGTACAATAGGTTAGTGAGGGGGGAGATTATTTGAACCAACCAAGAGCAGCTTCACGGAAGGACGTGCTGAATGATTCCTTTTGCTGCGTTTGTCGGTTTGCTTCCTTGACAATTCGTGCGTAGTATGTAGGCATACCTTGTGGAGCCCAGAGTCCCTCAGATACCGGGAACTTGCGTTTATTAGAATCGGCAGTTAATAGTTTGACAGCTTCAGCTTGTCGAGTCAATGATTCAGCAGAGGGTAGTTTTGATTCTGGTTGTTTAGAAAGATTGGATAAGCGTTCCAGCTGGAGTTCTTTGAAAGATGCATAGACTTTGTTGGTATCAGCTGGCCATTTCTTGATAGCCTGTGTAAGGTTTTGCAACGCGGCGATCTTGGAGGATGTGCTCATTGTCGTGGGGTGTGTAGATCTTGTCAGACAAACAAAAAAATTGTCGCTGATTGAAAAAAAAAAAAAAAAATTGGGAGGGTGTCTAATGCCGCACAGCAAGCGGCGTGGTAGCACATTTGATGGATCAAAAGTATCAATTAACTTATATCTTAGCTATCTAAATTATACCAGAATATAACCTATAACTGGACGTTTATTCTTCTTGACCAGTAAACACTTCCAACTTTGTGGTCCCTTCGTCCCAAGACTTGTGCTGCAAAACCATGGCCTTGATGGCCTCCACAACATCTTCAATCTTACCTCGCATCTGCTTGGTAGAATCACGTTCTCGAATAGTCACCGTGTTATCCTTAACAGATTGGAAATCAACAGTAATACCAAATGGAGTACCCAATTCATCGTTTCGAGAGTACCGCTTACCAATCGACGCGGACGAATCATCAACCTTGGCTGGAATACCCAATCGTCGCAATTGCCGCGACAAGTCACTGGAAATTGGCACAAATTGCTCGTTATTAGACAATGGTACAACCAATACCTTAGTTGGCGCCACAACAGGTGGGAAGGACAAGACACCTCGAGCAGTATCTTCTGGACGAGCCCAATAGACTTGTTCCAATAAAGAATAAAAGATTCGGCCAATACCAAACGATGGTTCAATAACGTTTGGAGTGTATTCACGAACATGCTCGGTACTCTTTCGTTTTTCAATGTTAATCAAGTCCTTATCGATCGTCACTTTACCCATGGTATCAACTTCAACTTCAATCTTGCCAGTTTCGGAAAGTTCCTGGGCCAATGCTTCTCGTTCACAGTCAGTTCGGGACATTAACCATTCTTCCACCTTTGGTGCATCCTTTCGGAACGTTGGACCAAACTTCTTTCGTTGAATATCAATTTCAAACTTTTCAACGGTAACTGGTTCATCCAAAGTTTGTCGAACCACCAATTTTTCCTTGGTTCGAGCAGAATGGACGCTCAAGTCATAAGCAGATCGATCAGCACACCCGACACATTCAATCCATCCATAACTAGAATGCAATTCACAATCCCAACAATCGGAAGCGTAATGGGCCATTTCATTGGCCATATGTTGTCGGAATCGAATTCGGTCTGGGTTCATACCAATCTTGAGCATAAACAAGTAAATTCGGCCCAAAAAGTACCCCAAGGTTTCATTATCAACAACCTTGTTGGCAACGGCATCACCAATAGACATTTCTTGAAGATCAGATTGACCGGCTTGTTGAACTTCCTTGGACAACAACTTCAACTTGATATCCTTGACATCAGCAAATCGAGGATGTGACTTGTCTTGTGGATCGACAAAATGTTCAATTTCAGCCATCAAAAACTCTCGTACACGCAACAACCCTGCTCGTGGAGAAATTTCGTTTCGGAAGGATTTACCAATAGATGCCGATGCAAATGGCATCTTCAAGTTGTTAGATTCCAACAACTTTGAAAAGTTCAAGAATTGACCTTGAGCAGTTTCTGGTCGCAAATATCCCTTCAAAGCACCAGATGGACCAATGGCAGTTTCAAACATCAAGTTGAATTCCTTTGGAGCTTCCAATTGTCCACCAGTTTCTGGATTGACGATATTATACTTGGCCATCAAGGACCCCAATTCTGGACCAGAGTACCCATCAATTTGTGCCAATACATTTTCATATTCAGCAATCACTTCATCATCCAACTTGGCAGCAGCAACATCCTTGACCTTCTTTTTCTTCTTCTTATCCTTTTCAGATTCTTCTTTTGGTTCTTGGTTAATACCTCGAGCTACTCGATCAGCCTTCAATCGAGCTTCCAGTACACCTTCCACCAAATGATCTGCTCGGAAAATATCACCAGTTACCGGGTCCTTACACATCCAATCCGAAAACTTGTCAACATGGCCAGATGTCTTTAATACTTCATGTGGAGTCAATGCTGTACAGTCAACTTCCAACATATCTTCTTCTAACACAAAGTGTTTTCGCCATGTGTCAATGATATTAGCTTGTAGAGCGCAACCTGGTGGACCATAGTCGTACAACCCAGAGACACCACCGTAGATATCGAAAGATGGAGCGTAGAAGAATCGACGCTTGAGAAGCCCGTCGAGTTGTTCTCGATCAAATGCTTGTTCTTTTTGAGCTTGAGCCATTGTTTTGAAAATTCGAGGAGGAGTCTGTTTCTTCTTCGTCGAATAGAACTGTCTTCTTATCAATTGGTTAACAAATATACGTGATCGAGGAAATTGTAGTCGACACGTTGTTGTTGTAGATGCAATTGCAGAAAAGACCTGTATTTTGTGTTTTTGTATTTATATATACGAGATGAAGAAAGAGAGAAAAGAAAAAAAAGGGAAAAAAATGTTGCGTTTTGGATGTGACTGATTTTTTTTTTTTTTTATTTATTTTTACCACCACCAGCTACTTAACTACTGGGTCTTAGATTTGGGGACAGCCCCCAGATTTGGCACCAGTGGCTGGTTCACCAAGATCCATATTAAATAAATAAAAAAAAAACTACCGAGTTACCACTATTCTGGGATCCAAATGGACAAAAGAGGCAAAGATCCATGTCCATGTATTCATTTTCGAAATCCTAGCTGTGGCGGCTGCATGAAATATGGGTCATTCGAGGCTAGCCTGCCGCTCGCAAGAAGCAGTCAGTCATCATTGCCGTTCATATTCGATCGTTGCTCTCTTCCCCTGTCTAGAAGCGACCCCCTCTAAATGTATGTATACGTTCGAAGTTGGTTAACGCGATAAAAAAGCAAACTAGTACTGATAACTCGAAGAATAGTCAACTGGACTGACCACCAACCCTTTACCTTTTCGCGCCCCTCTAAATATCGTCTCCATGATATCAATTAACTCTTGTTTGTCGTTCACCAAGAAATTCAACTTGTTATTATTCCCCGTCCCGAAATCACATAACATGTGTTTATTTCTATAGAAAAACATCACTGCCATTGGATCGTACAATTCGTACATTTCGTTGAAATCAGGCACCTGGTCAATGTCGCATAGGTAAACCACTGCAAAATTGCGTACCCGCTCGGCCACCGAATATAGCATTTCATCCATCAACATACACACAGAGTCATGATCCCTACCAAATCTGATAACGACAAGCTTATCATCTTCACTCAAGATAGCTTGATCTACATGCCATCCTGTTCGTAAGTGCGGCAAGAAGATGCTGCCCATTGTATGTGCGATAAAAAAGTTTGGTAGTGAGAAAACAAAAGACAATGGGGGGATTGGGATAATATACCACCACCACCCGCCCAATTTACTTAGATCCATCAATCCATTCATATTTACAGGTTTATATATATATATATACATTATGCATAATTGAGAATTTTACATCTTGTCTCATTTCTCTCTCTATTTCTTACCCTTCTTACTGGCCTTCTTACGTTGAGCAACCTTACCACCAGATTGCACAGGCACAAAGTTTTCACCCATCAAATCTTCAAAATCATCAGCCATCAATGGAGTAGTATCAGCCACTGGCACTTCGTTAGTAGGAGTAGCAGCATCCTTTGTAGCCTCAGCCTTGGCAGCTTCAGCAGGCGCTGTTGCTGCTGCTTCTGGTGCCTTCTGTGCAGGTTCTTGTTCTGTAGTAGTAGCATCACCCAACCCACTAAAGCCATACTTCTTTTGGAACTTGGCCATTCGCCCACCAGCGTCTGATTCGGCCGCCTTGAGGTTCTGTCGTGTTGGGTTCCATCGTGGGTTATTCCGTCGATCTGTGAGGTATCGCCATTCAACCTTTGGGAATTGTGATCGTCTTGTTATTGTTGAACCATCGCTGAGTTCTACTTTACAATCAAACTTGTAGTAAATTGGTGGTCGTGTTTCACCAACTTTTAGTTTTCTCGGTAGTCGTCGTGTTAATATACTTTTACCACCTGGTGGAATATACACTGACCGTGATTGTGTTTTTGCTAGTACATTATTAGGACGTAGCAGGTTCTGCCTTGTCAATGATGTGATATTATATAGGCTCATGATTCCTGAAAGATGTTGGTTGATGGTGATGGTGATTGTAGTGGTGATTGTAGTGGTAAAAATTTTTTCTTCAAACAAAACCTCCTCCGATCACAGGCTTGGGATGGGGGGGGGGCAGTCGTGCGGCTGACGGGCCCGAAATTAAGCTTGGAGAATGTTAGACATAGAAATAAACATTGTGAACATGCATGTCACATAATTCAAAGCTTGCTTGTCCATATTTATATCTATACACAATGTCACGAAACTTTTGTCTTCTATACCCAACCATAGACGTCTACACATTATGGGGTCAAAAATCGATTTTGAAGCTAAAGAGTTGATTGGCGTCGACCCTGACGACTTTAAAGTCCCCGGTCCAAATGAACCAGACTTGACAATCCAACAGGCGTTTAAACTTCTGAAACGAACTGCGACTATCATTGAAGCAGGGTTAAGCGTGGCAGTTGCGTCCAAATTCCAGCTGGCTACCAACAATCAAATGGATGTTGATACATTGACATTTGACCGGTTATCTCCTGAACAAAAGGAACTGTATAGAGAATGGCGGGATGGCAAGGTAGTTCTCCCCGAGATTGATTTGGACAGGGAGAAACAAAGTTGCAACGCGAGTACAAAGATGAAATCACGGGCCAGGTCAATGTCAAAGGTATGGGATCAACCACCAGACTATTTCTCTCCCGAGCATTACATGTACCTGTCTCAAAATAATCGGGTACTAACCAACCTTGTTGTTGCTGTTGATAAATTTGAAGTTGCATCAAGGAGGTTACAAGGTGGCCAGACGAAATTGACACCAAAGGAGATGGCAGAGTACCAAACAATCAAGGCAATTTCAAAGGCATGTAATAGAACGCTTCAAACGTTACATGGACCACAAGCTCGGGAAATGCTGCCTGAAATAGCCAAATTGAGAGGGGTTATAACCATGCGAGAGCAGACGTTGAAAGGAAAGATGACTGATGATGATAATCAAAATAAATAAATAATTACATATATATATATATATATATAACATAGACGAGAGGTTATAGTTCATTATCGACATCCATTGCATCGTCTTCGCTCTGACTCTTTTTTTGTCTACGTTGCCGTCTCATGAGCTTTTCATCCTCATCTTCATCATTCTCCGAACTTGATTCATAATTTGCACCATCCTCGTCCTCCACTTCTTCAGGATTTGGCGCGAATTCTGTATCTGCATCTTCATCCTCATCACCATTATCATCTGCACCCATAAACGTCTCGTCGCCTTCTTCATCTTCATCTTCTTCGTCTTGATCTTCCTCCTCTTCCTCTTCTTCTCCTTCCTCTTCGCCTGCAGCTTTGTCACTCATATACTTTTCAACCAGACGGTTAATTTGAGCTTCTGTAAGTTCCTTGCCATCCTTCAACGCTCGAATCTTTGCACGCAGCAATGCCTTGATAACGTTCAATTCCTTCGGGTCAAACCACCCAGACTGCTGACTAAACTCTGGTAATAACGTGGCGTTATGAATTCTATCGTACAACAATGGATCTGTAATATCGCTTAACATCATTAATCTCACATCTGGAAGCCTCTCACCATCAAACATATACGGCTTGTCGGTATTAAACGGTGATTTACACAACTGCTCCTTGGTGATCTTTTTCTTTTTCATTTGCGTCTCTTCAGCAGCAGTGAATAATCGGAAATGTTCAACCTGCTGCAGTGAGAATTCACTTGATTTCCGTGGATCAACACCAAGCTTGATATACGCGCCTCGGAACGGCCCACTGGAGAAGGCGTATGCAACATACGGCAACGCCAGCCGCAGCAATCGACGCGTCTCATCAGTGGTTTCATTATTAAGTCCATTTCGTGTCCACATTGATCTCTTTTCAAATAACGCCTTGACTTCTTCAACTGCTTGTACTGTTTCCGGTTTATTTGGAGGAGCAGTCTGAGCTGTTTCGGTTGGCGCTTCCGCCGCGTCGCCCCGGATATTGATGGTGACCACTTTAACGGCAGCTGACGTGTTGATGAGTTTTTGTCCACCTTGTCCATCATCAACAGTAGCAATAGCTGGGTTTTGTTTGTATTGATAGTGATAGAATGGGTAACCTGTTGACGCAAATTTCGGTGGAGGAACCATATCAATATCATCACTCTCAATCTCGCATGGGCCCTCGACTTCGAGATTCCGGAGTCCTTCAAGATCAGCAGGGAAGACAGATTTGCGCATTTTCTGTAGAAATTTGGAGTTTGAGGTATTCCATTGGAAATCGCTCAATTCTCGAAACCGAAAGTTGTTTTTCAAGATATGACTGGGTCTAACACTGAAGCTACCTTCACTTAGTTCCAACGCCTTTTGTATATCACCCCCTGCTTGTTCATAATGCTTTTTGGAAACGGTGATTTTTAACAAAATGTTTTCATTTGTTGATGGTCTAGCTGTGAGTGCATGTTCAAATAGATCGTTTGGTCGTAACCGTAGTTCTAATGGGTTCTCTTTAGGGTCTTCTGCACTGGTGACTATTGCTTCTGGCCCACCTACCATATCAATTGCCTTGTCTAGATTTTTGACCACGGCAGGGTACTCTATCGAAGTGATTCTAGGTAAATCTTCGATATTATATATCCTAGCCACTTTTTCCGAGCTCATGATGACGATGGTGGTGGTTACTGTATGCTTGAATGTCTGTAAAAAAGTTTCGTAAATAAATAAAAATAAAAAAAATGCCGTTGACCAAACTCGAAATGGGATAAAACAAACAATGAACGAAACTGGGGGAAAAAGTGTGTTTCTTTCTTTATCGGGGGGCCTTCTCGCAACTGTCTCAGTGAATCCATCTGCCGCCGCCGCTGTTTATAAACAATTGCGAAAACTGCTGATTTTTTCTTCTCTTCTTTTCTATCTTCTTTCTCTCTCTTCTCTTTTTTATTTACTTTATACTGTCTATTGATAAAACACGATTATCAACTACTAACAACCAATCTCACTGCAGTTCATAGCTGAAGTATTCATTAACTAATTCTCTGATAAACTACTCTTTCTTGTGCCACTCTCTTTTCTCTTATCTTTTTACCTTGCTTTTTTTTTTACTTCACAACAACGACAACCGCAAACAACGATGGGAAACAACGTTCTGGTGATATCAAATCGACTGCCAGTTACAATCAAACGAAGTGATGATGGCAGCTACAACTACAACATGTCCTCTGGAGGCTTAGTCACTGCATTGTCTGGTCTCAAGAAAAGTACAAACTTTAAATGGTTTGGTTGGACCGGCATGGAAGTACCAGAATCCGAACAAGATCGAGTTTCAAAGGACTTGGATGAAAAGTTCAGCTGCATCCCAGTTTATTTGAAAGATGATGTAGCTGATCTTCATTACAATGGTTTCAGTAACAGTATTCTATGGCCATTGTTTCACTATCATCCTGGCGAAATGAACTTTGATGATGACGCATGGGAAGCATATACCAAGGCTAACCGGACATTTGCCAAGGCAATTGCCCCAATTGTTCAAGCCGGAGATTTGGTATGGGTTCATGATTACCATTTGATGTTATTGCCAGCAATGTTACGAGAAGAACTGGGTCCGGGTATTAAAATCAAATTGGGGTTCTTTTTGCATACCCCATTCCCATCTAGTGAGATTTACCGGGTATTGCCGGTTCGAAGAGAAGTATTGTTGGGTGTCTTGCGATGTGACTTGATTGGGTTCCATACATATGATTATGCTCGACATTTCTTATCGTCGGTATCAAGGATCTTAAAGGCCAATACGACACCGAATGGTGTCGAATTTGAAGGACGGACCGTGACGGTTGGTGCGTTCCCGATTGGTATCGATACCGACAAGTTTACTGATGAATTGAAAAACCAAAAAGTAATTGACCGAATCAAGGTACTGAAACAAAAGTTTGATGGGGTCAAGATTATTGTTGGTGTTGATCGGCTTGATTATATCAAGGGTGTACCACAAAAGTTACATGCGTTTGAAATCTTTTTAACCGAGCATCCAGAATGGATTGGCAAAGTGGTGCTTGTGCAAGTGGCTGTTCCATCTCGACAAGATGTGGAAGAGTATCAAAACCTACGATCCATGGTGAATGAATTGGTAGGACGAATCAATGGTAAATTTGGTACTGTAGAGTTCACTCCAATCCATTTCTTGCATAAAAGTGTTGACTTTGCAGAACTGGTCTCGTTGTATGCTACTAGCGATGTATGCTTGGTGAGCTCAACTCGAGATGGTATGAACTTGGTATCATATGAATACGTTGCTTGTCAACAAGAGAAGCATGGCGCGTTGATTCTTAGTGAGTTTACGGGTGCGGCTCAGTCGTTGAACGGCTCATTAATTGTTAATCCTTGGAACACGGAGGAATTATCAACTGCCATTTTTGATGCCTTGACATTACCAGAAGAGAAACGGTTGGTGAATCATCAAAAACTTTACAAGTATATTTCAAAGTATACTAGTGCTTATTGGGGTGAGAATTTTGTTAATGAATTGTCCAAACTAAGTGGTAGTGACTAGTTACTAAAGGTATACAGAAAAAAACGAATAAGCTAATAGTGCCATTTACATAATTGACTCTTTTTTTTTTTTTTCTTTCTTTTTCTTTCTGTTTGTTTATTAACAAAACAACAACTTAGTAACCCCTCCAAAAATTCTGTTAATTTTTGGAGATCTTTTTCTTTTTTAAAAAACAATATTCCAATTGGACTTCCTTTAGCCAGATTTTTGCTTTTCAGCCCATAACTTTTCTGCTTCTTGCAAGGTACGTTTATTGGAATTCATCTTGTTGACAGTTTCCATGTATTCGTCATATGGAACAGAATCATGGACAATACCACCACCAGCTTGCAAATACGCAACTTCATCCTTAACCATCATTGTTCTCAACGCAATACAAGTGTTCATAGAATCCGGATCGTACCCCCAATGACCAACTGCCCCAGCATACACACCTCGACGTTCTTGTTCTAGTTCGGAAATGAGTTCCATGGCACGAATCTTTGGCGCACCAGATACAGTACCTGCCGGGAAAATGGATCTGAACGCATCAAATCGAGTCTTGTCGCTTCGTAAAACACCCGAGACTTGAGACACCAAATGCATGACATGGGAGAACCGTTCCACAGTCAACAGCCGGTCGACAGACGTAGAAGTAGGTTCACAGATTCGATTGATATCGTTTCGAGCCAAATCGACCAGCATGACATGTTCAGCTCGGTCCTTGGTAGACGACAACAATTGCGCAGCAAGCCGATCATCTTCTTCAATCGTTTGACCTCGTGGTAGTGTCCCGGCAATAGGATGCGTGATGATTCGGCCTCGATCGGATTTCACCAACAACTCTGGAGATGCACCAACAATCTGGAAATCCAAGTAGTCGACATAAAACAAGTATGGTGAAGGATTAACTGTTCTCAAGTGTCGATAGATATTGAATGGATGGAGCTTGGTTGGATGAGCAACTCGTTGTGATGGCACGGCTTGGAAAATGTCACCCTTAACAATATGTTCCTTGAGTTTTTTAACGTGCGATTCGTACCCTTCTTGACCGATATTAGATACATAAGTCGAGTCATCCCCGACTTCAACTGGACCCTGTGGCACAGCATATGTCTCTTCCGAAGTCAACGTAGCAATAATCTCGTCAATGGTATCAGTAGCATGCTTATACTCGCTTTCCAGATCGGCAGTAGTTCGATCAGTACCGTCCTTGATATGCACATTGTGAATGACTTGAATTCGCTGGTATACATTGTCAAACGCTACAATTGTGTCAAACAACATTAGCGCTGCTTCTGGAACGCCCAATGGATCCTTCAAATCTCGAGCAGTTCGAGGTTCAAAGTACTTGATACAATCAAACGAAATATACCCTACAGCACCACCACTCAAATGTGGCACTGGCGAATACTTTGATTGTCGATACTGGCTCAATTCCTTTTCCAGTTCAATCAATGGATCCACATCTGGACCATGACCGTTACCAGTTTTGATCACTTTACGTGGGTTAACACCAATGAACGAGTACCGGTCGAGTCTCTCACCACCAATGGCACTTTCCAATAGAAAAGATGGCTTTGCGTTTTCAGAGCTTGGTTTTGCTAGTTTGAGATATGCTACATGGGGAGTCAATTCGTCGGCCAGCATGAACTTGTAGACAGGATAAGTATTTGGACTTGTTGGGGTATTCCCGTCGTTAATAACTAGTTGCTTGAACGCATCTAGCTGTGGAAC
>JAKTQM010000046.1:19939-34572 GCA_030558825.1 Blastobotrys niveus
GGTTGTCCCGATGTGTGTCGTTTGAAATCTTTCAACATCCCGGGGACAGAGTGGATGCCCCATTGATCGGAATTGACTGTCTTTCGACGCTGCCCGGGGACGCGAAGATTATCGTCCATCTCGGTATATGCTTGGTGTGTATGAAAAAAAGATAAAATAAAAGATAGAAAAGAAAGAAAAAAGACAGACTTAGGAGACACAGAGACCGAAACAGAAACAGAAACAACAGTGAGAGAGGGGGACTAAAAATACAGTAATTAAACTTGGCTTGTTTACAGTTTTCGGCTGCAACTGCACGATGATATTATGGTACATTGCCCCGCCCCGCCGCGTTGGGAATTGGCCCGCAGAGGGTTTCTAGGGGCATTGCATTGGATGTCTCTAAGTTGTATATTAGGTACAATATTTAAATAAAAATATAATGCTATGCTATTTCTCTAGAGAGTAAATGGGTCATCATCATCGCTAGTTCGTTTATTGCTGTATTTTAAGGGTTTAGTATTCGTGTCTCCTAGAATCCACGAATACTCTGATTGGGCAATAGGGGTCCGATTGCCAGAAAATGCTCCTCCTGCTCCTCCTGTTCCACTACTAGATCGCTTGCGGTGACGGGCACGCATCGGCGATGCATTTGTAGATGCAGGGCGGGTTTGTCTCGATCGTAGTGGCGGTGGTGGAGATGATGCTGTTGTTGTTGGTTGTTTCTCTGGTTGCTGGAAAACTAAAGCTGGTCGTTGTGGATCCAACAGGCAGTCTTTAACGTGCCGGATCCCTTCAACAGCAAACTCAAAATCATCATCATGTTGAATCGATTTCAGCTTTTGTTCCAAAATCGCCAGGCTATGGGTTAGTGATTCAGCAAGTGATTTCTCTCGTTTTGTCGGTAAAACTGGCTCTTCATCACCACCACCATTGTCTATTGTTTCTGGCAAGGCACTAACCGAAGAAGAAGGAGAATGGAACCGCGACGATGCACGTTTCCTGGTTTCATCCAGAGCGTCTTTGATTTTATTCATATCCCATTTCTGCGATTGCGTATACGTCTTTTTCGCAGCACCAATCAGACTGTCGAAATTGAACCGTGGTGATTGTGGTCTAGCCCCGCTTCCTGCTGCTAATGTATCGTGCGGCTGGTGAACCGGCCCATAATCAGCACTGGGAGGAGATACATTATACTGGGTCGCAACATGCTGTCCACCTTCCACGCTCGTATGCCGTTCTAAATATAATGCATTGACAACGTAGCTATGCGGTAGCTCTGGTTTGTTCTCTGCTACTCCCTTCCCTCCTCGCTCGCTCGGGCGCAATAATATAGCCAAGATATCAGAATGGGTCATGGATGGATCCAAAAACCGGTCTCTTAATCGTAACAAAAGTACTGCACAGATATAGTCCACAATCTCTAGTGTAGGATCTGCACTGAAAATGGCATCCCATAATTGAAGCAAGCGATTGAAATCACCGTCCATCTCTCTTCCAAACAGTAATCGAATATACCTCAGCCCCCACATTTGAGGTTCAATTTCTTGCTCCACTAACATCCGATAGATCTGAGGATCTACTAGTCGGATTATATTCTCTTGGATCCCCTGGCATTTGGTAACAATCAACGGCTGGCTGTCCCTGGACGAACTTGGTTTGTACCATGGTTTCGCAGAGGTCATTATAACCTCGAATATCGTGAATGCATCTGCTTCTACATCTCCACTGCCTTCTTCCTGCGATAACACGTATAGTATTGGCCCGGCCAGTTCATGCATCCCCTGGCGATACCCTATTTCTTTATTATCATAAGCATATACCTCCAACAACCTGCTTAACTGTGCCTGGACTTTTGGCGCGCGAAAAAACTCCACTTCTGGAAACGTCCTATCAACATCTTGATGTATCACCTGCTTGATATCGTCCATTTGATGATCCACTACTTCTGCAGTTAACGGATCATAGTCATTATCCATGGGTCCTAGGTTGGTATCCTTCTTAGATAGATACCTGCTCCGCAGTTCGTCATATCTCAGCCTCGCTGCTTGATCTATGGCGGGCCATCTATTCTGATCAAGTGTCTTATAAACCAGCAGTACTTTCCATAGAATTACACGGGGAAGTACCCGTTTTTGCTCTTCAATCCTTCCTGTCCATATTGCTTTCTTTAATAACGATAAATCAGGATATAAAGATACGATGCGATTCCACTGTTCTAGTGGAGATTTCATGCTAACTTCGTGGTGGGGGAAGGCAACTGTGGAGCCAAAGCGGAAGTTGGGAATATATTTACTCAGCACCATATTGTTTCATGACACACGACACACAACTTTAACGCTCACACACAGACGCCAACGATGGATGCAAAAGCAGCTCAAGCAACGTTTGAAATTGAAAATAATGTAGAGACGTTATCTGCGTCGGATCAGTTGTACAGATTTGATGCTGCTGCACAACGTCAGTTACAAAAAGATCGGCCATGGAAACAAGACCCGCATTATTTTAAGCGAGTTCGTATTTCATCAGTAGCGCTGATCCGGATGGCTATTCATGCGCGATCTGGAGGGTCAATTGAAGTTATGGGGGTCATGACAGGCAAAGTACTAGAAAATGAGTTTGTAGTAATGGATGCGTACCCATTGCCAGTTGAAGGCACTGAGACACGGGTCAATGCAGCAGCAGAGGGTTATGAATTCATGGTCGAGTATCTCCAAAGTTTACAACATGTCGGACGAGAAGAGAATATTGTAGGATGGTACCATTCGCATCCAGGGTACGGGTGCTGGTTATCTGGTATCGATGTTAATACGCAACACCAAAACCAGTCGTTCCAAGACCCTTATTTGGCGATTGTAGTGGACCCGAATCGTACAATTGCAGCCGGTAAAGTCGATATTGGCGCCTTTCGAACGTACCCAGAGAATTATAATCCGCCAGATGCGCCACCAAATGAATACCAGACGATTCCGTTACATAAGATGGAAGATTTTGGGGTCCATGCGAAACGGTATTACCAGCTCGATGTGTCGTATTTCAAGTCGTCAATGGATAACAAGTTGTTGGAATTGTTGTGGAATAAGTATTGGGCCAATACTCTGTCACAGTCGCCATTGATCACCAATGCCAAGTATAACACGGAACAGATGGAGGATTTGCGAACAAAGCTACGGAAAGTGAAGAAGAATGTGGCGCATGCCAAGTTGGTAGAGCCGGCGTATCTACATGGCGTCAACATTGGTGATAATAAGAATTCCAAGTCTGGCACCAAGATTGAAGAAATGGGCAAGGTCGTTCAGGATTCGGTTAAGATTGGGTCGGAGCAGGTTCAAGGTCTTGTGATGCGGGAAATCAACAATCGTTTGTTTGCACCATTGTAAAGCAAAGTGTGGAGCTTTCTTTTTTTTACGAATTTTCTATTTATTCTTAGGGGAGGCAATAGACTTGGACTCCCATGCAGTATCGTTCATAGCGTAACATAAGTTCTTGCAAACAATTTCTCTTTGACCTGCGGCGTGTGAAGTTCATCATTTGCAAGAGCCACACCCGAAACAGTGGTCACCCCCTGGAAGCGACACAAGTCTATTTGTAGATGGTTTAGCAGCTGGAATCATGCTTGAAAACAACCTCTTGCAGAGCTAGAGTGATAATCGAAAATAACTGAACAAACTGAGCGAATTTTATCATACCATGGGCAATCCATGTAGAAAAATATATACATCTATGAACAGTATTTGCTGCTTCTTATTTACAAACTATCTTGGATCATCGCATTGGCTGGCTTACTGATAGTTGACAGTCTTTATAGTACCAAACGGCAACACCTGATCAATCCTCGAACAATCCGTCAACAACATAACCAACCGATCAATCCCTAACCCCCATCCACCAGTCGGCGGCAACCCCCATTCCAACGCATCCACATACCCTTGATCCACCACTTCCCCCGTCTCTCCTGCTTGCTGCTTGAAATTCTCCAGCTGCACTTGCGGAGAATTCTCTTCTTCATATGCATTGACGTATTCACGTCCATTAATAAATAATTCAAACCGTCTTGAAACATGCCGATCAATCCCCTGCGAATCCTGTACAATTGCTGATTTGGCCAACGGTGCCATGACTTGTGGATGGTTCATGATCACAGTCGGTTGGTCCTGGCAATGCGGCTCAATATACGTTTCTGCCAGCAGATCCAGTATACTTGCTGCATCATCACGTTTCTCTTCTGGAACTTGGACACCCACCTGCTGGCAGTATTGAGTTAGCGAATCCACCGTCAATACCTTCGGCAACGTTTCACCAGTTTCAGCTTGAATGTGATTGAAGAAATCAATCTTCTTGAACCCGTTCTTGAATCTCTGCTGTAGCATCTTTAGGTGCTTCATGCTCTGCTCATCCACTTCTGTCTGTAATAACCGATCTATAACGCCAACAAACAACTGTTCGGTCATATTCAACAAATCATCCAATGATGCAAAGCTTTGATAAAACTCACAGGTATAGAATTCCGGATTATGTGTCGCGTCTATTCCTTCATTTCGAAAACACGGACCAATTTCATAAACCTTTTCAATTCCACCAATTACCAACCGCTTCAACCACAACTCTGGAGCGATTCGCAGTGCCAATTCCGTCTTGGCATTGTCACTGTTAAGTGCTGTTGAAGACGTTATAAACGGCGTTGCTGCTGCGCCGCCTGCTTTTGAAGACATCAACGGCGTATTCACCTCGACAAAATCTCGTGAGTTGAAAAACTCGCGAATATACGATACAACCTTGGCACGGGTACGTATCACATGCTGAAGTTTGGAGTTGACGGCCATGTCAACGACACGGTTATGCATTCGGGTAGTTTCATCCTGCAAATTCACCGGCAAGGGATGTAAGCAAGGACTGACGAGATCCACTGGTAAATTTGCAAGAATTGATAGTTCACCCGTCTTGGTACGCCACGGCACGCCATAAACCGATACATGATCACCACGGCGCAGCAAAGCATGCTTGTCAGCGTGTGGTTCTTCAATCTTACTCGAATTGACCAGCACCTGAAGCTTTTGGCCGTCTTGTACCACGTCGAGGAACATCAGCTTTTTGCCGCTTTTGCGGATAGACTTTATGCGGCCTTGGATACAGATCTGATCTTGAATAGCGGCAGAAGAACTATCGTCTCCATGTTTGACTTTGGGATCATAAAATGATTTGAATTGATTGACTCGCATTATTTCACTACGTTGTTTGTGCTGACTACTGAATACGGTTCCAAGCAACGGGTACGGCCCACCTTCAGGTGTTTTGTTGGCTGATTGTTGTGCTTGTAATGGGGCGTTACGAGCAGCAAAGTCAGCGGCTTCGTCTGCTGGAGTCAACGTTGACTTCTTGTTCTTATATGCTGCAGTAGCATATCTTCGAATACATCGACCGATCTGGAAAGTTTGATGTTAGTATCCATTTTTTTGGAAGAGAAAAAAGCTGACAAAAATTAAAATGGAACACCTCAATCAGAGAGAAGATCAGAAATTTTGGATCATGAATGTAATCACAACAATAACGCAGTTTTCTTTCTTTTGCAACATCATTGAGGCGTCAAATTGAAAAGCTTTTCAAAAAAGTTATGACATACCATATAGTTGTTGGTCTTTGAAAGAAAAGAGAAAAAGAAGAGAAAGAAAAAAAAATTTTCGGTGGAAAAGCGGGTCCTTTTATATTTTGTCCGATCTGAAAGCGCACCACATAAGCGCGCTATTGGCTAGTGTAACGAAATAGCACTGTAACTCAGTGCAAGTGAATTATAAACGCTCAATTGGCGGACAAACAGCTAATAAATGTATGCTCAATGTAAGTAAGCAGTCGCTCTGTCGTTATGGTCGTGTAGCTGAAGGTTAAGCTACCTTTCTTTACTGAGCAGCCGCGTTGCTGTGACAACATTTCAGTCAAGCCTCACATCCTTCATATCCCGTCGTCACGATTGCCTGCGTTATTAATAGGCCAGGATGTGTTGACATATCATGGTACTTGTTCTTGTAAGCGTGCTTGGTTTGTCTGGACAAAAGCAGCATGTTTCACTGACACTGTTTCTCTTCAAACACGAGCAGCCGAAGCCGCATTGCTCAAACCGTCAACCACCAACGACCATTCAATAGACAATTTTAATGATATTAGTGTTAAAGATTTGGCAGATAACTGACTTTTAAGGGTTACATTCAATTGCCCGTATCGATGTCTTTACGCCGGTTGTAACAAATATCCATGACAATTCATATCAACAAACAGCATTCTTCTCTCTGATATACCACTTCCATCAGACTACAAGCAACATGCCAAAAAATGATCAAATAAGAAACAATGCTACTAGTACTACTTTTCCACTGCCAGTCTCCAATCCTGGCCAGATGTGTAGCCGCATTTCTCCACGGCTAGCGTATCCGCCTTATTATTCCCTCAAGGTATGCGTTACAGTAGCAAAAAAAAGGTTCTAAATTCTATATAATTCATGCAAATTCACATTAAACACGTTGATTACTTTGTTATGACGCGTTGCGTTCATTACTTAGATTCTTTTTAAACCTCCTCATTATATAAGCCACTTTCAGCCTTTCGATGCAACACGTCGTCATAAGCTAAGCCATCATTGCTTTCCCCTTAATATTTCACTCAACTTATCGAGGAACAATCTAATGCGGAGCAACACAAGAGATCTATCACATGGACACTTGACCAAACTATCGAATTTGTATTTTTTATTTGCTATTTTTTTTCTGTAAAACTAGTTCTTTTTAATAGTTCAAACCCGCTAGATAACAAAAAACTAGCCTAGTACACATTACAACCCCTCACTAACTATTGAGAGGCAGCAGCAGATGGTGCTGGAGCAGGAGCAGCAAACAATCTACCAACATAAACTCGAATAATATCCTTGAACCCCACCCACATGTTCTTAACCACCACAGGCACCATTGGATGGCCAACAAGATTATCCACTCGTACTTCCCATGCTCTCACGGCAGTTCTAGTATAGATTGAGTTATCATATCGTAGCTTGATGAACACAAAATAAATCAAAAATGGCAAAGTCGTGCCCTTTCTAAACGTCAAAAACGATAGTGCCAATCGCATAAATAAAAACATTTCGGTGCTGGCAGCAAGCATCATGAATCGATCATTATACGTCGTCACAAATTTGTGTACTTGAGTCGAAATGGGCGATGATGCCGAATGTCCCACAGCAGGCAACAAGAATGATCGGGTATATGTCAAGACATGGAACGTGGAAAAGATGATGAATGGCAGTAGAGTACCAAAGAATGGCTTTTGAATGAGCCATAGAGCCGCAATCACCATGTAATGAACATTGTCGTCATGAAGCAACGCGGCGATGCGGATTGGCTTACCCCTGTATGTCTGATTGAGAATGATGCCAAAGGTGAAGATTGCCGCCACGTATGATTCTCTATACCAAAACTTAGGAAAGTTTGGAGCTTTAAAGATTCGTAACGAGAAGAGAGAATAGAAGATAGCGCCGGTTAGAGATGCTACGTGCCCGCAAAACCACGCGAATTGAGCAGTATGCATCAGACTTCGAACGCCTGGAGCTGATGCTGGTGGCGGTGCTCCACTCATGATTTGTAGTAGTAGTAGTAGTTATAAGGTGTGATAGTAATCTATAAAAAAAGAGAAAGGAGAAAAGAATCCAATTGAAGTGAGTATATATAAGAAAAAAAAAAAAGAATTGAAACAAGCGTCGAATTCGTCAAGAATGTGAAAGTTAATGAATGAAGAAGAAGAATAAAGAAGAAATTGGGAAAAAGCGCCCCATTTTGTGTGTGTTATTTTGTTTTTTCCCGTTTTTGCTCTGCTCCACACATCCACCTTTGAGCCGCGTGAAGCTTTTTGAATCATAAAAATATAGAATTGTATTTCCTTTCCTAGTGACAATATTTACTATGTTGTTTTTGTTTGTTTTACGTGATTAGAAGGATGTTTGATGAGTTATTGTTTGTGCCAGCATCTTTTTTTCTTGTAGTTATTGTTATGTATACCTTTGAAAAACTTAGCTCAATTGTCTCTCATTCACCACTTCTTATCGCAACGAAAACCCCTTTCGTGTCTTCTTTTCATCAGTAACACGATTCTGCTGTTCCAGCCTCTGCTTCTTTTGTTCCAATGCAGCCTTCTCCTTCATTAGTTGTTCCTTCATTTCCTTATGTCGAGAGAACAATTCAGCTTCAGATCGCTTCAACTTTTGTTCCTTTTCAGCAACCTTTTGTTGGAACACACTCTTCATTTCACTTTCCATCTTGGCCAATCGAGCTTCATGAGCAGCCCGATCTTCTTCTTGTCGTGCACCTGGATGGACTTCTCGGAAAACAGAATGATCTTGTTGAATACCCAATTCACTCAACTTTTCGGTTCGATAATGCTCATACAACACATTGGCGGTTCGTTCTCGCAATTCTTCCAAATGAGTCTTGATCAACAATTGACGCAACTTGACAAAATCACAATGATCTGGATTATCAACTTCAATAACCCCCCATGGATACTCTCGACCTCGTACCTTTCTACCATCCTGCAATTGTACTAATTCACTGGACCCTACAATAGCAAATGGTACTCGAGACATGATAGCTTCATTTTCAGCAATAGTTTCTTCATCATCATTTTCATATCGTGGTGGTTCAAAGATTTCAATACCTTGATATTCAATATCAGCCAAGATTCGTTGCTTAAATTGTTCTAATTCATCTTCCGTCAGCGTGTCAGCCTTGGCAATAACTGGCACCAGATTAACCTTCTTGTGGAGCTTTCGCATAACTTGAATATCCAATGGCTTCAAAGAATGACCAGTTGGTTGAATAAAATAAACACAAGCATGAACTCGGTTATCTTCGAATGGAGCTCGGTTGACCTTATTTTCCATCTCCAAATAGGATTCAAATCGTTGGTCAATATTTTCCACAATTGGTTTCCAAGAATCGCTATTATTAACAAAATCACCAAACCCAGGAGTATCAATAACAGTCAAATGAAGTTTAACATTACCTTCTTCCAAATCTTCTGACACGGTATTAATTTCTACAGTCTTTGGAATTTCGGCGGCTGGGTCTTTTGGTCCTTTTGGTTCGTATAATCCAATGTTGAACAATGTGTTGACAAGAGTAGATTTACCTAGCCCGCTTTCACCAACAACCATCAAATTCATATTGAAACCTTTCTTGGTACTCTTCTTGTGCCATTGGTTTGGCAAATTGGCGAACCCAACAAATCCAGTGATTTTTCGTC
This sequence comes from Blastobotrys niveus, assembly GCA_030558825.1. Lineage (NCBI taxonomy): Eukaryota > Fungi > Ascomycota > Dipodascomycetes > Dipodascales > Trichomonascaceae > Blastobotrys > Blastobotrys niveus. The sequence continues at coordinate 29,198 of JAKTQM010000046.1, forward strand.
GCACGATATTAGCATCTGTTTCTTGTAGCGGTTCTCTAGATAATGACGACGATTGTAAGGGGTTAGGTGATGGATAATCAGATGGATGTATAACTGGAGATCGTAGGCCTTGGTTGTCCATTGGTTCGATTGAAATTGGAGCAATAGTAGGTGCTTCAGCAGCCACCTTTTCCTGAGAGTCGACTACAAAAAAAAAACGTGGTTAGCATTTCCATCATCACGCCAGTGAACGTCCAAATGAATCCTCTCTAAAATCTTGAAAGAAATACAAATACGTTCAAGAATCTTTTTCTAACATACTTGAAGCTGGCATTATTGCTTTAGATAATTAGCTTTTTAAAAACGACTGTCGTTTAGTGTTCTTGTTGTTGATGTTGATGTTGATAGAAAGAGAGGAAAAAAACTTGTTTGGAAAAAAGGGGGATGGAGGAGGGGGGAAAAGAAAAATAACCCTTTTGCTGCTTTGATATTTTTAGGTGTCTGAAAAACACGTCGAAAAAAATATTAAAAATCACACAGAATGGAATCAAAAAAGCGACTAGATTAATCCACAAGATATGATAGCTGAATGCAAATTTTAGCAGAATGAAATGAAATATATCTAGTTCTTTTTTTCAATTCTTTTAATCCAAATAAGATATCCTTAAAAAAATGATAGAGAGAGAGAATCCACAACAGATTGGAATGGGCTTGTCAAAGAAAAGAGGAGATCTTAAGCGCCGGTTGAAAATGGGAAATTGCAAAAAAAAATAATATTTTCTTGGGCGTTAAAGATTTAACTTAACCCCTGTCGTGTGTCTCTCTCTGCTTTAAGCTCCAGACAGATCCTTGAACCATTCCTACTGTGCATATTCACTTGCAACTTTATTAAAACCACCAAAATAGCCTAATCTTTCAAAGACAAAACTTAAATACATTGACCAACACTATCTATATATATATATATACTCCTACTCCTTCTGTTTCTTAGATGGCGGCTGAGATGATGACCCAGACTCGCTATCTGGTTTCTTGCGCACCAACGAACTAATATCATTTGCCTGGCCCATAATGGATTTGAGTCCATCCTTCAATGCACCTTCTGTCTGCCCTAGGATCCCTTGCATAACATCTGCCTTTTCCGCTGGACCTTGGCTCTTCATATCCTCAAGCTAATAAATAAAAAAAAAGTTAGTAATCAAATGTTCTCGTCTAGAGTGGAGGTGGTATTATTATACATACTCTGGTTTCTAAATCCTTGACCAATTCTGGGTCGTCACGATCGGATTCTTTGACACTTTGAATAGCCTTCTCCATACAGCTGACTGCATTTTCTTTCTTTGCATCGTTTTCATGATCAAATTCATAGGCTAGAGCAAGTTTGAAATGTGCTTCACATACAATTGGATCGGTAAACTTGAACAATTCGTTCTTGATCTTCAATGATGAGCTGAAATCTTCCACAGCTTGTGGGAAGTTCTCACTTTCTAAAGATACTTCACCAAGAATATCAAGTACATCTGCCAATTTCTTCTTGAGATCTTGAGTCTCTTGTTCCCCTTCCACAGTCTCCAGTTGTTCTGTAAATAACGTCCGCACGACATCCAACACCTCCCATGCAACTTCAAAATCACTCTGTTCTTCCTCCCCACCTTCTTGACCGTCCGCGTTATTCTGTTCTTCACCGTCTACGTCTTCCTTCTTTTCAGAACTCTCTTCTTGCTTGTCCTCTCCATCTTGTTTTTCGTCTTCTACCTGCCCCTTCTCTTCCTCTTCCTTCGGCTCTTCTTCTTTCTGCTGGTCTTTTTTCTGTTGATTACCACCTAGAACCTCGGACTGTGCCACTGCTACACGGAATAATGCCTTGCCGTAAATAAATAAAAGATCCGCGTCTTCTTTACCTTCATTCTTTGATGAATACACTTGACACGCTTGGCCCAGTTTATCAACTGCTGCATCGTAATTCGTTAACGCGTATTCTTTGATACCCTGGGTCACCAATTCATCTACTTCTGTATCTCCAAACTTTTTGAATTGTATTGTATTAGCAGAAGCCTTTTGATCTTTCGTTTCTTCAGCCGACATGATTATTTTCTGTGCGTAGAGTGTAGAAGTGAAGAGAACGAAATCTTTTTGGTCGCGTCTCTCTGACTTTAATATCAAAACCATCGGCACCGCGCGTCGGGGTTCTTGCTCTGCTCTGCGGCGCTTAAAAAAAAGATTTTCATATCACTATCACCAACAACATCATCTACGTCAGTTATAATGGCACCAGCTAATCCAGATCATAACAAGAAACGATCCAGAAGAAGAAAGAAGGCGAGAACCGAAGGTATGTCCTCTGTCCTACTTCTTATTACCATGCTCATTACTAACTAACTCCTGTCGCATTCTAATACAGACTTCTCATCCGACTCTTCCTCTTCTTCGTCTAGTGAATCAGAACAAGAAACCCAAGTCTTCGATCAAGATGTCGAAGAAACCGATAAAATGGACGTAGATTTGGATTTGGATATCCATGAAGAACAACAATCCAAGCAACAAGAAGACAATGCTCATCCAGTATGTTACTATATGCCCCCTCTCTTACTTCCAAGATTCAGTCAAACTAACACCATCATCCCCTTTCTTTCTAGCGCTCCAAGATCCCAGAAGAACTCAAATACAATAAAGAAAAAGACGAAAAGTTCCAGGAGTACTATATGCAGCTGATGACAACTGAATTCTCGAATGATCTGGACAAACTCCGTCAATCCAAAGACTTTGGCGAAAAGAGCTTGCATAATCTTATCAATGCACTCAAGGAAGGATCGCATATGTTCAGTGCTGAGGAGAAAGACATTATTATTCGATAATTACGATAAGTTAACCGACCATTTCCTGCAAATATGCTATATCCTGCATGTACAGAGAGGAATTTGCCGAGCTGCTGGAGACGGGTCGAATCTTCGAGATTGACGATGCTGAACCCAAGAGGGGCGCATCATGCAGCATTAGCAAAGGGGATTTCACGCAGGTGTTGTTAACCTACTCATCCTCCCCTTCCCCTTCTATCTTGCCCACCGGAACACGATGACAATGGCTTCAAAACTTTGGAATCTTCTCCTCCCTTTTTAGATGTACATTGAAACTGACGTTAACCAAAAGTATTACATAGATGAATAAACCTCTAAAAAAATTAACCGTCTTGGCTGGGTTTTCATTGTCGATATATGGAAATAGATCAGAAGTCTAATGTCCTGCATGTCGCATGCATACATATAGGGTATTGTGCGACAATGAAGATAGTACAAATATAAATACTAGCTTATCGTCGGTGCTGGAACTGAATGACAAAAAGATTCCATTGATATCAAACTTCTTGTCATTCTTTTTTTTTTATTAATACATCATGGTCTTGTATGCATTGTCATTATGGTTGTTTGTGGGTCTGTCACAGGCCCAGAGACTAGGCTATCTAGGTGTCGCGGGCGGGAATGGACACAGTACCGGAATGGGCGCTATTGATATGCCGGTGAAGGAAGCCAAATCATTTATTACCGACGGGAAACTTGACGACAACAGCAGGAAACTCCATGAAGCTGACCCGCCAAAACAAATCAAATCGGTTCGTGATGGATCAAATCAGTATAACATTCGCGTTGATACATCTCCTCTCGGTGCTAGACAGGAAATGGTAGGATTTGGTCATGCCTGGACTGATTCAACGGTGGAAATGTTTAATACATTGAGTGCACAAACTCTCGACAAACTTCTGGACGAACTATTTGGGCCCGAAGGTAACAACATGGGTTTAATGCGGCATACTGTCGGGTCCAGCGATTTGTCCGGAACTCAATACTCTTACGACGACGCGGGGTCATCTTTCAATGACGGTAATAACGAATCCGCTGCCGATCCTGGTTTATCGTCGTTTGATTTGACGCAGCATGGACGGGACATGGCGGCAATGATTGCTAAAGCTGGTGAACATAAACGCGACGTGACATTGGTAGGATCACCATGGTCAGCTCCTGGGTGGATGAAACGGAACCATCTGTTCATTGCACCACAGTATAACTATTCGGGCGCCAACTCGGAGCATAACTGGGCCACCAATTCCCTAGCAGTGGCTCATCACAAGGACTACAGTGACTATCTTGTCAAGTATGTGGACGAGTTTAGAAAACATAATGTCATTGTTAATGCAATCACACCAGAGAACGAACCATTGAACAGTCAAGGAGGATACCCCACCATGTACCTTGGAGCCGCAGATGAGGCGGCGCTAATCTCGGATTACCTCGGTCAGCAAATGACGGCTCGCGGCGTTGGAGTATGGGCGTACGACCACAATACAGACCAGCCAATGTATGCACATCGAGTTATGGAGACTGCTGGGCAATATGTCCAAGCGGCCGCGTGGCACTGCTATGCTTCTCCAACCGCCAATTACACCGTCCTAAGCGATTTCCATAACCAGTATCCAGACACTTTGCAATTCATGACCGAATGTATTTCATCTGCCACCGAGGGGTTAAGTGTGGCCGCCAACTTCATGCCTGCTGTTAATAATTACGCTTCGGGTGGGATAATGTGGGTTTTGGCTACTGACGAGAACAGTGGTCCACATAGCCCTTACGGTGGATGTGATAATTGTAAAGGGTCAATTATTGTACATGGTGATGGGACTTATACCAAAACACTAACCTATTACATGGTTGGGCAATTTTCCCGGTTTGTACGACGAGGCGCCGTTCGCTATGAAGTACCGGTTGGTAATTTGGGCAATGGGTTATGGGATAAACAGTTTTATGTGAATGCGTTCCGAAACCCAGACATGTCTTGGGTCATTATCATGATGAATAATTTGGATGAGACCAAGGATATTGAGTTGGAGCTGGATCATGGCGATATGAAATCGTTCTTTGTTGGCGAGTCTCCAAAGAATTCTGTTGTTACGTGGGTTTTACCAGCTGATATGGCTCGGGATGTGGTCGAAGACGATGTCAAGAGTAATACTGGTGTTTCTGCCAAGGTAACTGGTGATGCTACAATACACAAGACTTCGCCAGGTTTGCTACCAGTGCCGATGGACGACGCGCAGGTTACCACCTCTTGTGTATCTTCCTAGTGTATAATTTTATTTTTTCACTCTTGGCGAGGTCTATTTCCGTCCTTTTTTCTCTTATCTTGTTTATATTTAGTTTTCGTTAAGATATCATATATTATTTGTGGCACAGCACTACAAGTTTCACCGAACACCGCTATTCCGGTCCAAGGCGTCAACCTTGCATGAGCCGCATGCACCAATTCAAGGAGCCCAGATCTAAATACCGATCGTCATGTAGACGCGTCTTGAAGAAGTTTCTATCAAACGCGCTTAGCTCTTTTTTCTATTAACAATAATACAAATA